>DWHP01002716.1:0-14137 GCA_018247895.1 Parnassius honrathi
ATATATTATATTTTAACCATTATAAAGACACTGTATTCAAAAATCATTTTATCAGTTATGAATATTTAATACATTTTGAAATGTCAATGAATATGATTATTAATTTATTCAAGCCAATTTTCATTATCTGTCAACTTCATAAAACTACCATTGTTTATCTGTACCCCGTCACAAACGCTTTTAACCAACCAGCAATAAATATGGTGGTCTTTGTTATTTTAATAAGAACAATTAATCTTATATTTCCGATACAAGCGATTATCACGTACTTTGGTATCATAAATAAATAATAATTTCAAATAATGAATGAATATTTTTTATAGGCAAGCTTTTTGAAACATTACGAATAAAATAAAATAAAAAATATACAGCACATTGTTAGTCTGTCTCCCGTTTTTCTCTTTATTTAGGTAAATCGGTTTTCCCGTAGCATTCACTTACCATCAAGTGGATGGCAGGCACACACCGCACATAGCACATTCTTGGAAAGTTACTACGCACTTCCAAGATTGTGAAAAAGAGCTTAAAAGAAATACACATGTAACGTGTGGTTTTAGCATGTTGGATTTCCATTTTAAGTTATATTAATAAACATAAGTAACATGTAGTCGTAAAAGTTTAGGTAACTTATCTTTCTCACAAAGTATTTGTATTCGTGGGAATCAGAACTGTTCCATTCTTATCTATCACCTGCACACAAAGACTCGAATACATTAGAAGTCCATACATTACAAATATGACGTTGCAACGAAAATATTTAATCTCATTACCTATACTAATAAAAATATAACAAATGAACGGCAAACAATTATGGGCTTTATAATACCTGTAGTTAAAGTTAAAATGGTACCTACGTAAGAAATTCAGTCTTGAGATGACACAGACATGCAAAACAGATCTTTTCCATTCACGGTCGATATTCAAATGAACCGCCATTTTTCTATAACACGACACGGAAGAGCAATTTTGACACTTGGAAGAATGCTTAACCCCTTTTACTTTTTATTCAAATTAAGCGTCGTCTTTTCTTTCAAGCCAGTATCACCGGCTACGAGTAGTTATTTGAATTATACAGATAAAAAAAACTTTTCTTCAACGCTAATGTATTCATAGATTTTACTAAAGTCGTGAGAACGTTGCTTAAGCATTATTAAACGTGAGAATCTTGTCTTTGTAATGTATAATCGATGGGGTTGAATATTGTGGAAAGCTGTGTAAACATTGCAGTTATATGCTAATATCGACGTGTCGTAAATATCAAGATGTGCGTCAGAATGATTTAGGAAGATTTCGATAGGGATATTATTGTAAGATACCTCTAGGAAAGTCAATTTTATCCTTTATCTCACAACTTGTAAACGAGTCTTTAATAATTGCAATTATAGGTAATTGGTTCAGTTTATTGCCCTATGGTGTCACTGTTATTATTACGGGGGGTTTGTTGGGTAATAATAATAATTATTACAAATTCACAAATCATTTAAAAAAACTTTATTCTTTAGCGATTCCTTATAAGCTTCCTAACCCGTTTGCATGGTTGTAAGCTATGGTTAAAAGGTGAAGATTATTTTTAATTTTTCATTACAATACTACGTAATATAATTTTTGGCATGTCAGATTAACTTATAAAATTGGATCTATTTTTTAATTAAATTTGCATCAGGAGACGTATTTTAATAGCGAAAAAATTGCATGATAATTGAGTTTCTAAATAGCAATATGTAAGTACATTAATGTACATTAAAGCATGACGTTCAATCATCAATTTTAAAACAAAAACAATAGGGTCGAAAATGAAACGATCAAGTAATATGAAATCGAAGTGATTCTAATCTTAAATTTGAATGAAGTCGCATTTACTTTAAACAAAAATGATTATAAAAAGCAAACGTCTTGAACCCTTCAACGTCCACAGTCATTCAAATTCGAATTCCGTCCCCATGCTCCAAGCAGGTGGGTAGGTGTCCTTTGAAAGAATTTCCGTTTAGGACAATATTATAAACCGAATTTTACGAGAATTGAATAATTTTTTTCGCTAAGTTTATTCGATAAACGGGTATACTCGAAAAAAGCTAATTATATATGTAATATAAATAAAAGAAAATGATTCTTTAAACTTACGCAAACGCACTATAATGGAAACCAATGCGACAAAATCCGTAAAACTAGTTTTGTTCAATAAATTAAATCTTATTATACAATTATATACGTGGTAGAGCCATGTTGCAGCTATATTAGTAGTATAGTTGTAGCACGAATGGGTCGACTCGACCGAGGCAGGACCCCGCTCTCACAGAATACCGTCGTAAAATGTGTTTCGTATAGTGAGTGTAGAGAACCGGGGACCCTTTTTACTGGAAACGAGGCATTCCATTTTAGTCCTCACGGATGACAACGCATCTGAATTTTGGTTCGTAATCGAAGATACATGTAGATGTCTATGGGCCACAGCAACCATTTATCATCAGGTGGACTGTGTGCTCGTTTGTTACACTATCTTTTTAAAACAAACTAACTATAATAGAACCTTAGTTTTGACGTAATAAATTTAACTGCTTTTTTACGAAAAATCGAGCATATTATTTCTCGTTGCGTTTGATAAAAGATGTGAAGGCGTTTATAAATAAACCACCCTCCTCCCCACCTATATGGAGTGACGACCCCGTAAGACTACGAGATGGTCTAAGGATGCAGGTGGTTCAGGACAATGCTTCGTGGCATTACTTCGGGGAGGCCAATGTTCAGCAATAGACTTGTGAAGGGCTGTGATGATGATGTTTAATAACAATTTATGTACAATAAATATAACTATATAATATTTGGTAACAATAAGGTCAGAAGTCAAAAATAATACCTGACTTTGTTGCACGTGGAAATACATAACAACATAATGGTATGCATTTTGAAAATGGCGGAACAGATGTGTTTCACTGACAGCAAAAATTAATGACAGCATTAAAACTTCAAAGCTGCAGTCAAAGTTCTGTAATAAAACTCGTGTCAGTTGTAACAGATCTTTTATTATTTAACTAACCTGAATACTGGCACCGTAAGAAATAGTTTTACAGCTAACGCTTAAAATAATATAAAAAATGAAAATTGGAAAAGTGCAATCGTGTGGCCTAAAAACTTTAAATAAAGTACTTACCACAATCATTGTCAAAATGAAGCATAAAAAATTGAATTGAAGTTATCACGTAATATTGGTTAATACGTATATATTAGTTATTATTACTATAAATCATGGTCATCAGGACTGAACAATATGTTGTAATGAGACGCTGAATAAGGAAAGAAAAAAAATATTTTAAAAGCTATGACTTAGTAATTTGTGTTCACTAAATCGTCTGTTTCAAAGTCGAGTCCAAGGTTGTATAAAATGTTTGCAATCCTATGAATCGCGCGTGGAGAAGCGAGCTGATTTTTATGCCTTTTACACTTACGTTACAAATTTTAAAGAAAATAAACACTATAATAATTTGAGTAATTTTATTTATTCACGAGTTCACGACCTTCTTTATAAGTCCATGGCAAACCTTTTGTAAACACAGTGTGATTAACAGAGACCGGTCGCGATTTTTTACTCCGCACGTAATTTGCATGCAAAGGGTTAATTCATCTCGATTATTTGAGCTCACGCATATTTTTAATTATTCAAGGGTGTGTGACATAACGTATTCACTATTAGAAATGCAGTTACTTTTTTTTGATAAAAGAGATTCAGTGTGTGTCTGAATTTAGTGGAGTGCGGTACGTGGCTGTTAAATTTTTTTTCGTAAATTAACTTTCATGATTGTTTACCGCAATAATTATTGGATAACTACAAGTGAACTGATTGGTACGTATCATCAACATTATCATCATTACAGCAGCCCTTCAACAAATCCACAACAAGGCTTCCCCAAGTACTAAAAAGCACAGTCCTGAGCCACCAGCATCCATCGACTTCCTGCATGTCTTACTGGGTTGTCACACAATCTAGTGGGGGCCACCTTACACTTCGCCTACCGGTACGAGTGCGGAATGGTAAAACGGTACAGTAATGGTATTATATACTGTATAGTGATTATAGAATGGTGACCGTCCAGTGCTGCACATGATCCTCTCTAACAGTAGATCGAATTTACCTTCATTGTCAGGTTTAATGTGCGGATTAACGTTCGAAATTATTTACTATTTTATCACCTTTATCATTGCTTTTTATCACCTTTCACCCAATTTACCGTTTTAAATAACTATTAAAACTTTTCTCTATTGCAACTTAGTAACATATTTAGTACTGCGTTTTCTGGTCAAGTTTGTCTAGTGGTTGTGAACGCGACTGCTGATCATGAGGTCGTGGGTTCGAATCCCGAGTCGTGCCAAAAAAACAGTTATTGAGTTTTTCCGTCAGGAAATTCTCAGTAGCTGCCCGGAGTCATGAAGTTGGCGGTGTCTGTTACCCCCGTGCCTCGGAAAACACGTAAAGCCGTTGGTTCTGCGGCTGATCTCTCTCCGTTTGTGTCGGTTTACCGTCCCATCGGACTATGAGAGTGAGATAATAGAGTGCACCTGTGCTTGCGCGTACACTTAGCCACTATAATCCTGTCCTGCGCCGATGGTTAGTCTCCGCTGAGGCTGGCCGCCTTCAACGGAAGCCATAAAATCTATCTTACATTTCCCAGAGTTACCACTTCCGACACCCAGAGTAATAAAGTGACATATTCTCTTACACTGTCGCTACAAAGCATCTGTAATATAGCGCAACATCTGTTAGAAAAATTTTTTTTGGTTGGTGGTGTGATCATTCTTAAAACGCCTGCGATTTCTAACAGATCTTGTCTCAGTAAGTATACACTGTAGTATATCACGAACTTATGTTTAGAAATTGTATCAATATTAATGTTTATTATAAAAGCCAAATCTCACCATACTATCACCCGGACGGGGTTATCGGTTGTGTTCATGACCTCCCAAACACAAAAATAAATTTTAAATCAACAACACTCGTGTAGATAACACGTTATCTGAAGCAAATTCTTTGTTATGTGTATAAATAAACCGAACATATCTACTCAAGCAACAATAGTTTATTAGTTAAGAATGTGGACTGCAAACTCGTTAAGTTGTAGATTCACGAGAATTTTTATTAATTTACAAAAGTTCGCGTAATTTTAAAACGATATTCGATATTATGATTAATTAAAAATGTTACTTAATATTTATTTTATAATATATAAGTGAAGCTAAGTATAAAAATCGTAAAGTAAATCGGCGTTCTATATATTATTTAATCTGTGGGCCAATTAAAAACAATCTGTGTAATTTTTTTTTGAAAATTCCAAATTTCAAATTTGCTTAACGAAATCAAGAGTAGTGATGTACCGAGGGCAATGCATCACGGATAATGATTGGATTTGCCCCGCCTACGTCATCAATCACTGGCAACGAGTGACGCCGAGTGGGTGGCAACATTAACCACTATACCTTGGTCTGTGACTTCGTGTTACTTATCCATTTGTTAGACGCTAGTGGGAGGAAGCCGGCTCGTGATAAGGTGGTTGCGTCAAAACTAGGGAGGGACGTTTCGCGAATCCATTGTGTCTTGTTAGAGCCATGGTAATGTCTTGGATGAATGAATATAAGTAAATTAGATTTTTTGTCGTGTGGAGATGTTTTTATGTAAATACTAGCTGTTCCCCGCGACTTCATCCATGTAGAATTTACGATCTTAATTGATTTTCTAAAATAAAAGTAGGCTAAAGTTACTCCTTACTACATCAGTTATCTGCCAGTAAAAGTCCCGTTAAAATCGTTCAAGCCGTTTCTGAGATTAGCCGGAACAAACAGACAGACAAATTTTTTAAAAATTGTATTTTTGTTAAAAGTACCGCATATAGTTTCATATGAATTTAGTTAAAAGTTGTTGTTTTCACAGTACAAACAGACGCCTCAATTTTATTTATTTGTATAAATATAGATTGTTATTGTGCACCTTTTCGTATATTACACATTCTTAAGTAAACGGCTGTCAATAATATGAGCAATAACCAAATATCCCAATATACTACGATAAACATGACGTCATTTTATAAACCTTTAGATTTCTGATACATAATACATTTAAAGCAATAAATTGGGTGTATATTTATAACTATACCTTATCTGACAGTTAAACATATGCTACCTGATATTTTAACTATTTATTTTTACTCATTTTTTCAAGCAGCAGTGCGTGCAGAATTGTGTTACAATCCGAAGGATATAAAGAACCAGTATAATCACAGACCACAGCTCATGAAATAACAGGCTGCAAATAATTCAATCTTGAGGTGAAAATACTTCTGTGACCTTCTTCAATTTTTTATAGTAGAGGGAGCAAACGAACATGCGATTCACCTGATGGCGACTTTTGCCTATAAACAACTGCAACACCAGGGGAATTGCAGGTGCGTTGTCAACCTTTTAGAAAGTAGTAGGTAAGCTCTTGTCTTGAAGGTCCCTAAGTCGTATCGGTCCGGAAAAATCGTCGATGGTAAACAATTTAACAAAGAGATTGTGTGAGGACGAAAACTAGAAAAAAAAAACATTTGAAGTTCGTTGCAGATATCCGCAGTTATAGTAGCCATTTCATGATCTCTTAAATTTACGCGAACACTACACATTTAATAAAACTATTCTACGTTTAGTGTCCTGCCATGACCACGGGTTCTGTAAAGCACCCGAAACGTCAGGTTTTAAAAATAAGTTAATTAATCGCAATAAAATCCGTATAAATTATTTTAGTAGCCACCTATTTTAGGTGATTGTAACTTTGTTCCTAACTCCAATAATTTTATTAAAACAAAGTATAAGATACCTCTATTAAACAATATGTTCATTAATCACTATGTTTCAATAATTGCGGTTATCACCTAAATACAGTTTACGGCCGAAGAAATTTATAAAACGACGTTAATGTGTATATTTTTGGATTCAAAGACTACTATGTAGGTAATGCATGTAAATGAGAAAGTAATAAAATACCAGTGATGAAACCGTTCTAAGCCACTTTCCATGGCTTATATTAAAGTAGAAAAATCACCCGTACCGATGGATGAAGGGAGGTAATCCCACCGCGAGGAGGGGGAGGAATAGGCCTCGGAATTGAGACGATGTAAGAAGATTACGCTGATGTATTACGTGACGACGCTACCTACGGAGGTGCTCCGCTTTTGTAATTTTTTCATAATTTAGAATTTTCCCAATAGCATTTCTGGCCAGAATTTTTCAATTTTTTATAAGGATTAACGATGTGAAATACTCTTTTTCTTTTGTTTATAAGCAAAGGATTAAATATGATAAACATAAATATTACCTTAAAACGTACATTAAATCAGTAATAAAATATTTTATTACTAATTCCATGTTTGAATTTCAATTTATATTCAAAATATAATACTTTTATAATTCATGTTGTTCATTTTTTGTGTAATGTATGAATTGCTGTATATCGCATTTGCTTGTTTGTTTGAAATATATGGCATGAAGGTTAGTATATTTTATAACTTAAAAATATTTTCCTATCCCTCGGTTGTAATTTAATTAGTTAATTAAAACCTTGTGTAAAAATAGCGATGGAAGGTTACACTATGAAGGGTGATTACACATAAATAATAAAGGAAACGGTGTGAAATCTTTCTAACTAGTATCTTCAAGGCAAAATAAATTCGTAAAGCGAGACTTTGAGCGCACCTGACTTGTGTTTATGTGTATACCCTAATACGATATAAAGCAATGTTCACATTGTACAGAATTCCTTTTTTTCTTAAAAGATAAATCATTATAAATATAACACGTACACGCGGATATCTAACTCACTTTGGTTTCTTGACTCTTTGCAGGAGGATTAGAGATTACATTGCTAGACATTTTGCTCTTTTGACACCGTTTCGAAAGCAGTGCAGTGCTTCCTATATCCAGCTTATCCGTATGGTGAGAAAACTCTGCTAATATTAATTACAGGATTGACTCTTTTGCCTAGCTTCAAAATATTGTTGTATTGTTATTATAAATGTAAAACGACGACGTAAGGTGAAACCTTCAATTTATATATAAAAAAGTAAAAGTCTTTATTTCATTACTTGAATATACATAATATGCTACTTCAATTAATAACAGCAAATGATTGTAGTATTGTGATTCATTACCAAAAATTTTACCCCTAGCGAAATTGGTGGTTTAAACTCAAAACTTTCACCTAAACTAAAAAAAACCAAGTCAATATATTACTTCTGTTTCTTATGTGATGAAAGAGTTTAATAAATCGACATACCTTGTTTTGTAGTTTGGTAAAAATACGTTGCTTTGATCAATATGGCCTCGCACGATTTGCTTGAAATTAATTTAACTGCGCTTTCCACAAACCTTGCAACTTTGGTTACACCATGGCATTTGCTGTGAAATTCTGGTGCCAATACGAGTTTTACATGTTTTCTAAAAAAATAAAATTAAAAAAGTAACTACCTAGAAATAACTCTAATGTAACAAGCCCTATGCTGTCGCCGGCTTAGGATCCTATTTCCATACATATGAGGTAGACATCGCGCGAGATGGAAAACGTAGCCCGAAACGAGGCTTACCCCACCTCTTTGTAGTTACGAGTTTTTGTTTTTTTTCCTCTCTCGGCTTTGTCTTAGCTTTTGAAGAAATAAATAGACGGTTTTGGGTATTTCTAACGAAAAAGATAGCTGTCTGAAAGTTTTAGGTAAAAGTTTTAGGTAAAAGTTTTAGGTTGGTAAACTTGGAATAATTTCTATGCAGAAAGTATAAATGAAACTTATCGTCACCAGATTATTTTCAAAGTCTTTTCTGTTACACAAAAATCTGTTACACATAAATTTATACGCAGACTAGCTTATACACGCGACTTCAGTCGCGTAGAGCTTAAATTAAAAAATCTGCTCCGATTTTAGACAAATTTCAAGACTTTTCCCGGACTGACCAACAACCGGACAAACATTTTAGAAATAGTTATTCTTTTTTTAAAAGCATGCCAATGAGTCAATAAGCTTAACAGATGCCTCTATAGATGAATTTAGATCATGACAACAACCTTCAAATTTGTCCTAATATTGTTTTTAGCATAATGGAACCTGAGAAGCTATAGAGTGAGCTAGGTTAATCCGCATTCATAGTAGTAGTTAACTTTTCTAAACCATATGTTGAAAAAAAAATATTTTGCGCAATACCTACTCGTGTCGTTTCCTAAAGTACAATTTCAAAAGGAGCTATCACGTTTTCTTATAAGCATGATAGGTAGCTACATGGTAAATCAATTATGCGCATTGTATATGCGCAAAAATAACAACATTAGACATCAATCAGAAAATGACGACACCAAACAGTATCGATAGCTCATATTATGTTGATATATTAAGCTTGTTGGTGGGCGTAATGTCGAAACACTCGCGCTATTAATGCTAATTCCTATTATTAGTCTGTGAAATTTGTTTTGAGCAGTTTAAGACGGATTTTTAATCATCAGTGGAATGCTATTATAGCCTCGTTTGTGTTAGCGAGGGCTTTATTCGAAAGACCTATAGTGGACTTAGTGGCTGGTAATAATAATAAATATAAAAAGTAAAGTATTGCCTGACATTATTTCCCACTGCTTGCTGTCCTTGTTTTATAAACGAGCAAGTTTATAGGGCAGGAGTAGTTCGCCGCACTAACCTAATGCGTCTTGGCGGAGTTCACATGTCAAAGAGATATCATATATAACCAATTAACAATTTCATTGATGCCTACAGGATTTAACAGTGTTTGCTCGCGTATAATCGAACTTAAAACGTACTCTTATCCCCTGAACTACCTCGGCTCATGAATTCAGTTCTGTATATATCTACATGTTATGTAAAATGATAAAAATTCACGAAATCTGATTCATGTTGTGTTCATAATTGAGTATTTTACAATCAGGAGACTTTCTGGGTCACTGATTATGCCAGTAAAATATAAATATATAATAAGTATACATTCCAGTAACAAAAACTGTTCAAAAAGTAATCTGTAGCCACGCGGGGCGTTACGCAGGCTTACGCCGATATATCATGTGACGTCACGTAGCGCGAATGCGGCAGACGCGAAAATATTACGATGCATCAAAACTGCCAAGGAGAAGTGGGAGAAAAACGAACTTACTCTCTTGTATGTGGTACAAGTTAAAAGCAGAATTGAAGTCAAAAAAAGAATATTTAAATAATTGGTTTTTTTATACATTCTATATAAACTCTCGCTTACGTTCGTCACCAAAAATAAGCAGAAATTATGGATATCCGTTGGGTACGACACACCATCTCCGCTACTTAAAATTCATATAATAGCTTCGCATACATGTTCGTCGATTAGTGAAACTCTTTATTAAGACTTCTCTCTTGATCTTAGAAATATTTGGTACCTATATAATATTTGCATAATTTTGTACATAATTTTCTTTCTAGGGCGTCTTTTGCCGACTCTGCCACTCACTTCTGCAGCATCTTTCCGCTTTCATTCTTTCTATTATTCGTGTCCAAACCCCCTAAGGTTTCCATACATATAAAATATTTAAAATATAAGTCACTTGATATTCGAAAGTGTATTAGTCCATATTTGTATTGTTCTTATCATTCACTGTTACTATTTTTTTAACTTTTGTATTTGTTAACCAAATTAAGTGCTTTGATTGTTATAGGTAATCAGAAAATTAGTTTATTATATTATTAATTATATATATTTATTAACCTAGTGGAATATTATACAATTATTAACCGAATGGAAGTCAGAAAATGTATGTGTTGAGAGACTTTGTAAACTTCACATAAGAAACAGCGTATCGGCCGGGCTTTCGAACTACGATCGTTGATAGTAAGCCCGTGGCTTTCCTCTGAGAGCTCGCTGTCCTCCAGTCGTTTTGGGAAGGAATAACAACTGTAACTCCATCATCGTGTCCCCGTTTAGAAACGGACGCTTTCATGTTCATATTTTAATATACATATTTAATATGCATACAAGAATTTGGTTTTCTTATACAAGCAAACACATTACAATTTCGTTTCATCGAAATCAATCGACATCCAAACTATTCCCTAAGAATAATTTCTACAAAAACCTCATCTGCTCATAACTTTTCCTACAAAGTAATATGTAGAGAAACGCGAGGGTGGATTGTGTCTTGAAAAATGCTTCGCGGAGCTCTCTGCCGATGAGCACCATTTTCTGTAAAAATATTTTATTAATATTTTTCTTAGTATATCGACACATGATATGTATATGTATTCCTTAAACTTATAATCGACATACATAAATAAGCACAGATATTCGTTTTGTTTACTATATATTGAGGTAAATAAAAAAAAAATGAGTGGAGTTAAAAAGTTTAGAAATATAACGATGAACGAGTAAATGTAACTTTTTGTTTCTTTCTTTATATAGTTTACGTTTATTAATACGATCAGAAATGAGAGGTACCCTAGTGATGTATATGCTCGTATATTGTATCTTTTTATACTTTAAATTAGTCATAAGAGCAACCCCACTAGATAGAACGACGACACAAGTGAGCTTGTGATGGACTGTAGTGGTAATGATGATGATGATAAGACTATCTAACATGATAATATGTACAAATAGTTCACAGAGTAAGTGTTCGGTGTCCATATCATCAGGTTATTAGATTGCTTTTTTTATTATAATAGCAGAGTGGAAAAACGAGCATGCGGCTCACCTGATGGAAAGTGTCGACCACTGCCCATGTACAACAGCAACACCAGTAAAATTACAGATTACAGAGAAGAAACGAGCTTAATCCACATTAACGGCCTTTTAAAATGGATTAAGCTCGTTTCTTGATGGTCCCTATGTCGTATCGGTCCGGGAAAATTGCCGGTGGCAAACTATTCCACAAAGTAATCGTGCGAGGCAGAAAACTCCCAGTAAATCGCACAATAGTGGACCGCAAAGCATCCAGATGATGTGGATGGTAACGTTCACAACAAATAGCTGCGGTAGTAGAGTTGAGCTCTTTCTAAATCTATTCATCATCTGCCTCGTTAGTCCAGTGGTTGTAATCACGACTTCTAATCGTGTGTTCCTAGTTCGAATCCTGAATTATGCCAAAATTAGTTACTGGTGTTTTTTATCAAGAAATTCTCGGTGACAACCCGGAGTAAGAAAGTTGGTGGTGTTTCACCCACATGCTCTCTCTGAGTGAGGAAATACATTGCATGCACTCCGCATTTGTAGTGAGTGGTCAGAACCGTAGTTCTTTGTACTATTTATACCAATAGGTGGACTGGGTACTGGTTTGTCGCCCTTTTACTTCCAAAATGCGTTTCATGACAGTAAACGGTTGGCAGATTCTACGTGAAGAGCTGCAGCAATATTATGGTTGTAGCATGAATGGGTCGGCTCAACCAGGCTAGAGAGAGTGTAGAGAACCGTAGTCCCTTTTTACTGGAAACGAGGCATTCCATCTTAGTACTCAGGGGTGACAACACATCTGCATTTTGATTCGTAATCGAGGACAGATGTAGATGTGACACGATGTCTATTGGCCACCACAACCACTTACCATCAAGTGGACTGTGTGCACGTTTGTCTCCCTATCTTATATAAACGTCGACCGCACTAAATATAGTTTTTCATGTGCTCATGTGCATCGTAGAAATTATCACGCTTCCCTGTGTCATCCATGGAGCTCTATTGGAGAATATTAGTCAATCTAGAACAGTGATTCCCTGCGAGTAGTCCGCAAGAGCTTAAATATGGTCCGCGAAAGATTTAAATATTTTGTCTACCTAATCGTTTCAAATAACACATTTGTTTTTTTTTATGTACCTAGTAGCTTTTGCAATAAATACACAAATAATGCTAGTAATGAATGCTTTTTTTCAGTTTATTACATAATAATGTTTAAAGTGGTGATCATAATTTATTGTTAGATTAACATAGTTTTTCTTTCACCTTGTGGTTCCTGCTAACAACAAAAAAATCAAATTGGTCCCAAGTCAAAAAAGGTTGGGAAACCCTAATCTAGTGTGTGTTGTCGGACCAAAAAAGGTTGGCAAACCCTGATCTAGTGTGTGTTGTCGGACTTTACACGTCCAAGAAATGTTTTATTCTGAAGACTTGTATGTTTCCTAACGATGTTTTCTGCAGCGCTGAGCCCGTAAAAATCAGCACTGAAAATTGCAATTAACAGTTTTATAAGTGCGAACTCAGGTTGGTAATTAGAAAACGCAACCAGTCTGGGTTAAAAAAACGCGAGCAATCTGGTTAAATCCATAAAAAGGAATTACTTATGTGCGGTATAATTTATTTCGAATTTTATGAACTATTTATAGCCGTTGCTTGGTGATCTTTTAGTTGTAGACTCATTAGAAAAATATTGTAATTTTATTTACCGTATTAAGGCTACCACGTCGTAAAATTATGCCTAAAGAATATTGTGTGACCGGAATGCCTATTCGGTACAGTATGTACTATGTCGCGAGGTGAGGGATAAGCCCCAGTCAGAGTCAGAGCTTACTTGTGCCTCGGTAAAGCATTACTCTGCGACGCTGTTATACCACGGGTTTGAGTCCTGCACGGAGCAAGTACTTGTATAACCAGCAAGTAATTGTGTTAGGATGTTTTCCCATGTGTAATTTATGTACACAAAACGCCTCCAAAATACAGTAGAATTTTTTTTCTTTTATTAAGCGTAACAATCTTACATTTTTATAGTAATTTTTACAACACGCGAAATAGTGGGGGTTTAATGTTGTTCTGTTGTTATATTCATTGAGTCTGATCTCTAATTACATTACACTGGTCGCCCAGGAG
This sequence comes from Parnassius honrathi, assembly GCA_018247895.1. Classification (NCBI taxonomy): domain Eukaryota; kingdom Metazoa; phylum Arthropoda; class Insecta; order Lepidoptera; family Papilionidae; genus Parnassius; species Parnassius honrathi. The sequence goes on from DWHP01002716.1 coordinate 13,825, forward strand.
TCAACATTTCACCGGAAAGCATTACATTTTTAGGTTTTTTTATACAAGCAAGCTGTGTTTCACTTTTAAAAGCAATTTTAAATTTGATTATACCTTAAAAAAAAACACAGATATCTAATATACAAAATATTAAATTAAATTTAACAATAACAAAGCTCACACTCCTCCGTGCGTGCAGTATTCTCAAAAAGGTGTACAAAGTTTTTTCTTTACGTATTAATATATACATTAGTATAAGTAACGAATATGTAACCGGCGACTGCCCCAGCCACGGGTGATTTCATGATCACGAAAACAGCGTAACCACCTACTG
>DWHP01002717.1:0-14137 GCA_018247895.1 Parnassius honrathi
ATATTTATGTATATTATTTTTAATTATATTTTTTTTCTGTTTATTTCATATTGCACGTTGCACCTATTCGTCAAAATATAAAATTATAATGTCCTTTTATGTTCGGTTTGTCAGGCTTAAAGCGATATGACCACTGTTTGTAGTCATAAGTTTTCCGTTATTGTAATGACTTTGTTCAAATGCAATAAAGAGTTATCTATATATATAAAGGATTCTTTTTCATTTTGCAGTACAATAAAATTCCAGAGATGAAGCGAATGAGTAAAAGTTGAATGTCTAAAAGCTGGATATTGGCTGTAGATGTAATAAATTTCTGCTCTATATGCAAATGTGAACCCCTGATGTGTAGACGTGAATAGATTGGCTCGTTTACAGCTCAACTTATATGGAAATACGAAAAGCACGTAAGAAAGCGAGGAAGAAGATCGCTCCGATACGTAATTAGTTTAGTAGGCTCACGCCCAAATCGATTCAATAAGTAGGTACGAACTGCAAGCGAACTCGTGTGAAAACTTAATCAGTAATTAATTTACAATTCAAATATCTATTTTGCTGGAAGCAAAAGTACCTTAATTACTTTAGTAACCTTACTTAAGTACCTTAATTTCAACATTTAAATGAGAGTATAATCTGTGACTCTCTAATGTTTTTAGAAAAAGGGAAATATAAAATCGAAACAGTAAGAGTCTTACTACATATAACGATGCTTTATAAAAAATATTTAATTACCCTTTCTTGGCATAATTATTATATATAAGAAATAAGTTATCCTTGTCCGCGTTTGATGAGTTAAGCGACGCATTTCAATGAAGTTATACGGTGAAAGACGTTTAAAGGCAATATTTATTAAGCTCGTTTATTATAACAAGAAGGAATTAAAGCTATGCAGGTTTATTTCACAGCAGGTTATTCATTAGAAGCTAAACGTACAGTGACGTAAATTGTGAAACTAATGTTATTAAAATAAGACTGTGGAAAAACTAAATAGTCAATGAAAAGTAATACAAAACACCGTCGTATATCAGTACTTTTTCAATTTAACTATATTTCATTACATGAAGCCTCATTCTTTACTAACATTAACTAATGAGGCCGAATCTCGCCCCAGGAAATCGAGGAATGAAGTAAATAAGACTTACCTAAAATCACGGAAAAGCGCCCGTCAAAGGAGCAAGACAGAGTCATCGTAAGACGTAACAAGTGTCCTCCGTATCTCTTAATCACGTCCCCGGTAATTGTTTTATCTTTAGCTCGTTAGAACTCGTTTAAGTAAAGCCTTCTTAGTGAAGGATTAAGTGCGGTCCGCCTTAATCCACCCCCTGTTGCTAATTCTGGCGGTTTTTCCACGGCGACCAGATAAACGATTTTTGTTGCGGGGCCCAAGTTCACCATGCTTAATATTTATAAGAGCCCGCAATAGCTCAAAGTACTTCTGTTGCTGGTGCAAGGATTACGCCAACGTAATACATTCAGATTTAGTCCGAGAATTGCATCCGGAAAATTGCACAAAATATTTTAAATATTCTGTATTTATCTCTTCTTTACTTTAAGGATTTAAGTGTTAAGGCACAATCACCTTGTTTTCTATAATTGATTCATAATTTTTTATATAAATTTTATAATGTTTTGACAGAAATGAATTGTTGAAATGAATGATGAATGATTTTAAAACGGTTGTGGAGTAAAACAATGACATTTGGAAAACGAAGTTTTAATTTGTTTAGGTACGGGTATAGGGTAATAAAAATCTACACTTTGGCGTTTGTTTCATATGTTGTAAAGTATGTATAAACACATTAATATTATAGCAATACTAATTCAATAGTTCTCGTGGATAGATTTGATGTAGTCGGCTAAGTAGGTGTCCAATTAGTTGTTAATAAAACTGCTTATCGGATAAAACACTTACCAATTACTTAAGACTGTACTAAGTACATATAATGAAATATATTTTAAGCTATTAATTTTTTGACAGGGAATTGAGAAGCATTCAAAAATTCCAATCATCGTGAAATGAGATCGCACTGCGACGAATTGTAGTTCAATTAATCATTTTTAGTTGTATGACATCGAAATATGATATTTATATTTTATATTTTGTTGTTTATTAAACACGACGTAGACTTTTGCGGTAAAATACTAAAGTTTGGACATTAGTCACAGTCATTTTTATTAAAAAAGAGAAGGTTACGTATTCGACAACAACAACTACGTTTTTATAAACAGAATTAGGTTGACAAACGAGTACGCGGTCCATCTGATGGTAAGTAAATGCTGTGGCCCATAGACATCTGTAAAATGCAGGTGCGATGACACTTGAGGACTAAGATGGAATGCCTCGTTTCCAGTAAAAAGGGTCTCCGGTTCGCTACACTCACCATACGAAATACTGCAGCCTTAAGCTGCTATTTTACGTTGGCAAGAGCGTGGTCCTACCCTGGTCGAGGTGACCCATTCGTGTTGCAGCGTATATATGCATCCATTTCTCGAAAAAGGCTGAAGAAATTAAATTATCATTTTTTAATTAAATGGGTAGTATATAGTTCAATAAATAGTTCGGGGGTAGTCTATCCCTAAGGGAGGCAAAATGGAGAAAGAATAAACGAAAAAACAATTTAATGTATACCTAAATATTGAAAGGACATTCTAGTTCCCTGTACTTGCGATATTCCTTATTCAAAAGGGTAAAATAATTATTGTTTTAATAAAAAGTAGAACAATATGTATAGTAATTTCTGCTTACTAGCTTCTGAAGTCGGGAATTTTCTTAGCACCGACTTCATAAGCTTAAAAAGTTTGATCGTCTTCGTCTTCATAATATGTAAATTATAATATCGTACTTTGAATTACAATTGGTATAAACTTTTAGATAAGACTTATTAGATTATTTAAATTAAATGCAGTGATACAATTCAAGAGAAAAACGCCATGTTTTTAACATTCACCGAAAAACAAAAAAAAACATTCTCTTTCTTCTCAATACTCGTGACATCTGTCTTTTTTATTCTTTCCAATTATTTAAATAACTAAAATAAAACAAAACATATGAAAACTCCACAAACATACTCCGGCCCCCTGAAGCTTCAGCTTTTAGTCTTCGTATTGGTGATATATCTGGTTCGGGTTAGAACTGTACGATACGTTCGAGTTTCCACTGCAGTGGAGGAGCGTTGTTTTCCTTGAGTAAAACCAATTCTCCACTCCGTAATTCTCGAGCTCGCCATTTATGTCGCTGTTGCAATTCAGATAAATAATCCAGCTTCAATATATTCAAAAAATGCTGACGGTATCCAGTTGAAACTCTTTGAAGTATGATCAGGTGGTGGTATCGTATCCAGAGCACGTCTGATGAGAAAATGACCAGATTGATACAGAAATAATACTTTATAATTTGGTATTTTCTTAACACCGACGTCATAAGCTATAATAATAAGAAGTCATAAGAAATAATAATGGAAATTAAAAAGTTTGATTGTACGATACATTAAACAGAGTAAATGTCAAATCATATTTAATATTTACTACCTCGTTGATACATAAACTATACTTTATAATTTCTTTAAAAGGTAAAGATACAGAATACAGAATTCATGTGAATTTGGTCGAAATAAAAATGTGATGAAATTTAAGGATGTTTGAAAAGCACAAATTTGTCAACAAAATATTAACTGACCATTAAACTTCAAAAGTATACATTAAGGGATGCGTTACAGAGCAAACTAATATTGCTCCATTAGGCAGTGTAATGAATACTCGAGGTCTTTCCTTCTTGTAGGCGATAGATAGTGACAGAGAACTATGAACGTAAATTAGCTGTACCTATTTTTTAAATAAAAAAATAAATTGCTCCATAGCCCCCAAGAAACGAGTATGACTGGCCAATCTTGGCCGCATAGATGGTATGACGGCTGACAAATTTTACCTCGTTACACCCCTGTTGAGAGGACGAGAAGCTGTGGGAGCTTCGCGAAGTCGCAACTGACGGTAGGTCTCCGGTATAAGAACGCCAATTGGAAAGTCGGGGTTGACACGTGGTTTATTTGCTGATTAGTTAGGTTGACTAATTACAATTATTCAAACAGCCTACAATACTACATCGAGTTCTGCCCCTTCATCAAGAATTGCTAATATTTTTAAGTGCTGAAACACGTGTGCTCAACGGTAAAAGGAAAATGTCGTGTATTCACCATGTTGCATGTCCGAGGAATTAAAAGTTTCGCACACAAGGTAAGTGTGGTCAGGTAAGTAAGGTCGCGGAAACCACACTGAACCATCGAGTCACACTCTAAAAGTGATGTTGTTTTTGTTTGCAATCGCAAGTCGTTAGGAGGTGAACATATTATTTCGAGTTTGTGTCGTTGTGTCCTTGCAGAGGTGTTTCAGTTCATGTGGTCTTGATTACTGCGAGCAAAGCAACCGTAGCAACACTAACAAAACAACGTCTAAACAATGTTTCACACGTAACGAGACGATGCAGTGTTGCAGAGTACTTCACGGCGCTGTTGACACAGCCAACACGAGTTTAAACAGGAGAGGGCAATAGGAAGAGCAATTTTAAATGAGACTTGCGCTGGCCTCGCACCACTTGTTGGACAACTAGAAATTGAAGTTTGAAGAAAATTCAATTTCTCAAACTTTATATTTAATTTTAGACATATTCACCTATTTCATTAGTCAAGAGATTTAGTAGAGAATTTGAGGCTGACACATGAGGAGAAACAATTAAACCCTGATTGATGCCCTGATTATAGAATCCGATTATTGCCTAAAAATGTACCAAGTGCGTATTCAGGCGGCACAATGTAACGTCCCGCTGTGAAAGTTATCTTTTATATTTTCTTAAACACTGTTCTGTTTAAAATGTCATGATATGTAATAATAATGTGTAATGTAATCGTAGGTAATTCGAAGTAAGCAATTAACTTTTTTCCACATTTTTGATTACATTACTTGAATTTAAAAAATTGAAATTAATTGCAATTTTTAAAAGTATAAAGGATAAATTGCAAGTTACCGTGATGCGTCTTTTTATTTAAGCTTAATTACTAACTTCGTGTGTAATGTCCATATTACACCCATGGCAGTAGTTGTAGGGAGCACTACGCTCGAAGTAGTTGAACGAGTAAGTTTACCTGTGACTCTACCTGTCCGACTAGGTAAGTCAAACTTGGAAGTTAATCAACAGATTCCAGATTTAAGATAGTACCTTTTCTACAAGTGGTTCAGAAGTTACAAGATCACCAATACACGCACCCAGTAAATTAAAAACAGTAAAAAAAATGAAAGTTCCACAATTTATAACAGATAACTACGCCTTGTGACTTATGATAGTGGAACAATGCAATTAAGGTAAACAATTTATTAAAAAACATTGTACCAGAGTAATAATAAAGAAACGCCACCAAATTTTTTTAAATATTAAAACTTTATGCAAAAACGCATTACGTAGTATATATTATAAAGCGTCGCTGTCATATTTTCGACAGTCACATTGTTTGAACGTGTCTCGGCGTTATGGAAAAGGTCGCGCTTAGACGTGGCTGCATCGCAAAGTGCAATTTTAAAATGTAAACAAAAGCCCGCACCTCGGGTCTATAAACTTTAACCTCGGCTTTTACTATATTAAAAAGCGCCATAAAAGGTGAGTGTTTAATATTTTATTTCGCTAAATCAATCAGAGCCGCGTTGCTTTTTTAAATCTGGGGCAAGCTTGGGGATTATTTTGATATCTACTCACATAAGCGAGCATTACAGGTATATTCGATATGCCTGTTTTATGTTTTTATTTTAAATTGCTTTACTCCAAAAACGTTCTCGTTCTCGTAACTCATTTAATATGGCAGTAAATTGAATTTCGAATTCCATGTTGAAATGGAAATATCAAAGTTCAAACTAGTACGAATTTCAGGCAATTACAATTACGGGAAGGCAATTACGTAAAATTCATCTAATAGTATAAAATAAGAACATTACAATGTTTGGATGCAAAAACTATTAAAATTTAGTAACGTATATAAACGTTTGACTGTTCTATGAAACCGTGCTACTTTCCCGGTTGAATCGGTCCATTCTTGCTGCAGGTGCAAAAAGATGTAGCGTAGCTCTACAACGTACCATGCGTACACGAGAACTGTGTAAAATTGAACCATTGATGGGTTCTTCGGGCAGGTCAGAGTGCACCGCATTGACCCACTGAAAGTTGGGATATTTCGAGTTTTATTAAAAATAATTTAAACTGGCGGACATGCAGGACTCGCCACAGCTGCACGAGCTTGTGGTAAATTAGCACATAACAAGCAAATCGCGCAGCTGCTTAACTACCACGGCTACAAGCTGTCGTGCATTGAATCGGTGACACAAGAACGGTGACGAAAAGATTGAAAATATAAAAAATAATTGATTACTTAAGTTATGTACTCACTTAAAATTATTATTTACTTATGTAAAAAGAATACACTCTCTACTGAACTATCACTAAAGCAAACGTGAACGAAATATGTATCGCTTATAATTTTCCAAAAATGTGATGTCGTAAGAACGTAGCATATTTAAATAAAAGTACGTTTCAAGTTGAGTGTACTCAAATAACGTTTATGATTTATTCGTACCATTTATTATTGTTAAAAGAAAAAAGCTACTGTCCGCACTTGGCCACTAACATGTTTTAGGGAAAATGTACAATGTGGTTTACAAGAATTGAGCACATTAAGAGCTTACATTTCGTGTCTACGAACATAAGCCGCCCTCGGAAAAGATTTGATGGCGAGGTTAGAGATTTATGTCAAGGATCATAGAGTCGGGGATTGGGGGATTTCAGCGCTCCAACATCCGACTGTGCCCTTTGTGACTGAAGCACTATCCGGCTTCACTTCACTTTGTACCACTTACTTCTGCTGCCACTTACCTTGTGGGACATTTCAATTACAGCCCGAGAAAAATCCGCGGTTAGACCGAAACCTAAGTATCAGCTCGCATTCACTGAGTATCGTCCGATGGGGAAGGACTTTCGGCCAAAATTAGTTTCTTCGATTATTGGTCAGGGATCTCGTTTGCAAAAGTGAGTAAAAATATCTTTTTAAACAACATTTTAAGCAACTTTGAAAATATTTTTTTATATGCTTAAAATAAATCAATGACAGGAAGGAACACTTTACATGAGCTTCAACGTGTTTTAGATATAGACGACGATGGTACAAGAAGAGAGTGTGCTCAATCGTAATATCCTAATTATGATGTCTTAAATTGTGGTCGTAACTTTTTCGGCTGATTAAGTAAATGATTTTAAACCTATAGCTGGGTACTAGCTACCGCCTGCATAAGATCCCATACATAATAAAGTTAAATCAAAACCCAAGCATACCACTGCAAGAATTTAAGAAACTGCAAGGTCGTTTTGCGTAGAGATATGACCAAAAACTAATATTTAAAAGCTGAAGACAGTCCCGGTCAACTATGACATCAGGATGTCAAAGTCAAACCCCTCAGACTCCTAGCAGCCATGGGTGCTGCAAAGCACACAAAAGATTGGGAATTTAATGACCTGTTTAAGGACCTAGAATAGCTTACATTTCTTCCTGGATGATATTTTTTTTTTTACTGTCCGTTAGTGCTGTGTTCATAAGAGATATAGCGGTGTTATTTGATTGCTATTGGACATATAACTAGTCTGGCCATAAAGACTGCTACATAAAAACTTTTCTTTTTTTCAACGTTTTAATTGTTTTGAATTTGGAACGCGTTCATTATTTTTAAAAGTTATTTTGATTTCGCGCCATTTCACATATTTTTTCGTGTTTATTATCAAATTACAATATAGAATGGGGTGTTGAAGAAAATAGGATTGCGGTGATCGCCTTGCACTAAGTGGATATGGAGCCGTCGCTCATATTTCAGACACTTCAAAAGCTTGGTATCAGCCGTATGTTCGTATACCGTACTATCAACAGATACAAATACTTCCTCTATCGAAAACCATACAAGATCGGGGCGGCCGCGTGCTGTTAGAACTACAAAGGCTGTTAATGCTGTTAAAGCCAGAATTCGTCGAAATCCTATTAGGAAGCCCGCTAGGACTCCGTCGCGTATTATAAATCAAGACCTGAAGCTTGGTGCTTATCGTAGATGTACAGGACATGCTCTAAATCATTCTTTACAATTAAAGAGAGTGGGATCGATCAAAACGCCTTCTGTCGCGATACGCAGGTGAAGGGCACAGAAATATCCTCTTTACCGATGAAAAATATTTCACGATTAAAGAGCACTACAATAAGCAAAATACTAAAGTGTACGCTCGTGGTTCTAAACTGCTCAAGTGGTTGGAAAGGTACAATATGGACATCATCCTGCGTCAGGGATGGTTTGGAGAGGCGTGTCTTATCAAGGCGTCACAAAGCTACATTTTTGTGAAAAAGGAGTGAAAACTTCAGCCAAAGTGTATCAAGAGACAATCTTGGATCGTGTTGTGAAACCTCTCAGCAATACACTTTTTAAAATGTACCGTGGACTTTCCAGCAGGACTCTGCACCTGGTCACAAGGCACGAACTGGCTTGAAACCAACGTTCCGGAATTTATAAGAGCTGAAGACTGGCCCTCATCTAGCGCAGACCTCAACCCTTTAGACTACAAATTATGTTTATTTTTAGAGGACGTGGCCTCCTCTAAACGACACGGCGACATTTAGTCTCTTAAAAAATCTCTGGAGCAAGCAATGGCGAAATTTCCCATGGAAACAGTGCGTAAATCCATAGATTCGTGGCCAGACGGATTAAAGGCCATTTTGAATAGAATATTATTTTTATTTTTTGCTGAGACTCTAATAAATATGTACATAAAAGTTTCAGTAATATTGCATTACTTCATTACAAAAATGCGTTTTCATGTGTAACAGAACTTATGGCCGGACGAATATAGCCTCACTTTAGTAATTTTTCAATTTCCCTCATTATTATTAAATAACCTAAATATCACGAATATATTGTACGACCTTCGTAGCAAGAGCTAAGACTAAGAAAATGTTTTCATATCTTTGTTCTATAATCTTATAAATCAGGTTATCAGGCGGACATACTAGTGCCGACATTTTCTGCTCGTTAGCTTAGATCAGAAAAGTGATGTTACGACTCGACGTTCGATTCCTTAACGAGTATCAGACTTATTACTTTCACAATCTCTCAAGTAGGACTGTTAATCCATTTACATTATACATCATGTACTGGTATAAAATAATGACGACCGTGTAGCTCATTAGTCAGGTATCGAACTGTTGGATTGAAGGTCCTGTATTAATATCATAGAGAAGTTTTGTTGATATCATGATAAAATATCCAATCAATTTGGTTATTTCTGTTTGACGGATTTGTGGTGCAGAAGCTTAGCATGCAGTTGCGGCGGTAAGGACCGCGGGTTCGAATCCCACATATTACACTTTTTTGTAATAGTATTAATAATTTTTACGGGTCTGGATGTTTGTCCTTGCGCAGAGATTAAGACTAATTAATATACAGTTTCGAATTGTTACCGCTGAGCGCATGTAAAAATAAAGTCTACTTAGAGCCCGTAACAACGTTTCACAATTTCAGTAGTAATGCCCTATTACGCAAGTGCATATTATTCCAATTATGTCTGTCTACTAGATGGGACTTAGCGTTGATAAGTTTTCACCACTCTACTTTCCCGGTGATATCTCAACTTCACGAGAGGTTTCCCCGCTTGTACGTATTAATCTGTTCGCCAAGTTATAAGCTGGTCACCATTTTGTACCATGTTCGATAATTAATATCAGGCTTACTTCTAAAAGGAACTAAATGAAAGCCATACATAGTTAAGCGTTTAAAGAATTTTGGTTTACACAGATCAACGATTTAACGTGCGCGGTTTACACATAATCTTCTTAAGCACATAACGGTCTTTTAAGTATAAATTTAGTGTTATAAATTAGAAAGAATTAATTTAAAACTTGTTTTATCACCTGTGATCACATAAATAAATAATTGGTAGGATAGTCTAGTCAGCATTGTCTACATACATATTTATAATAGTGGTTAAAGATAATTATAATTAGTCTTTTTAATTAGGCTATTAGTGTTTACTAACATTACTCAACTACTCTGGATTCTCTTTCCTTAGTAAGAGGGATTTGCTATAAACGTCACGTTTGCCAGGCGGATGGGAGATCGCAGCACAAGGAGATGAGATCTTGCTGACGTTCCCTTAGCCAACTCTAACGACGTTATGAGAATGGATTCTCTACGTCCCCATTACACGGCTAAAAACGAAAAGTAGATAGGATTATAAAACTATAAATATTAGCACTTGATAAAATTATATAAAACGAAAGTTATATTTGTGGAAGTTTAAATTTTTCTGGGTGAAATTATAAACAGTTGGTTACTAAAAAATATCAAAAGCGTACTAATCATTACACTCGCGAAGCGAGTTTGCGGAACCCGCAAAACGAGATTTAATTTGCTCTGAACGCTGCATCAGAAATAAAGTTAAAACAGTCGCTGTTAGGTTGCTGTACGGCCAACTCCTAACGCAAATGAATAGCGAATGGGAAAAGTTGAGCTGAGAAAAATGATGTCCCACTGGATGAGTTGGGCGCAGGCCATTGTCGAGGACTTACAGCGCACGGCTGTTGTTTACCGATATTATTGTTATTAAAGGCATGTAAACGGTTGCATGTTTGTAAGCACTACACTATATCACGTATTGTGCTCGCGAATTTATATTCGATGTGTACAACTTTTACGCTTTTTGTTGAGATATTTGCAAAACTCTAGAGTAGTTTGTTCGCACAGAATTGAGTTAATTTTCTTAGTTAGCCGTATATAATATTACATGAATACGTGCATAAACCAATGAAGTGGTTTCCCTTTATTTCGAAAAGAACTTTGTTTTATGGGTTATTATTAGAATTTGTTAAATTAAAACCAAAATCGTGTGTACTTACCGTCTTTGCCGTTTGCGCCGACACAGTGTCAGGGTATTGGATGAGAGCTTGAAATGAATCTGCGGACAAAATTGCTTTCATAAAGATTAATTCAATAAAACAACTTCAGCTTCAGAGTACTCTTGTCGTTTATTTTATATAAAATTTTGACTACAAAATCGTTCTTAAAACTCATTTTGGAAAAAAGTTTGTACTGTGTTTTTGTCATATCGCATAAGCGAGCGCGTAGTTTATTTTTGCAGTATTAAAGTAAAAGAGATCGGTTCACAACTAATATCCTGTTTACGAGCACGCTCTAACAAGACGAAATTGGCACCCAACGTGGGGACGCTTAAAACAGCTAAGTCCTCAAGAGTTTAGTAGAGGTTAGTCACAGGTGCACCGCAAGTATTTTATCATGTACAACGTTTTGGAAAATATTTTAAGTAAGGGATTTCCAGCAATTACTTTCTAACAAAATTTTAGTACCTATCTCATCGGCAACGTTTTATGATATTGTATAAAATGTTTAAAAAATGAGGAACACATATTTGTACGATAATTATAACACGAATATACATAATGCATATATGAAGATTGTATTATGGCCAATTTCTATTATGATTAAATTCAATGAATCTGTTTGTACAATAAGGTCTGGTCTTCTGAACAAAAAAAGGTAAAACACGTCATGTTCATAGAGCGACATAGATAATTTAAAAAGCAGTTAACAGTAAAAAAGGCCAGTGATATTTATAGTTGAGTTTGTTTATTGCTAGCGACGGGAGTGGACCCCTAATTTAGGAGTGAGCCTAGCGATCATTGCCGCCCGTGGGGTGAGCGAATAAATTCACATTTTTAGCTACGAGAAACATCGTTCGGGCAGCACCTGCGTTAGCCACATAACGTACCATTAGACGGTGTCGTTTTATTTTTCATGTTAAAGTTGAACGAGATGAAATATTTTTACGTGAAAGAATGCAATGTGTTTTTTATTATGAGAAGCAAAACGGGTGCTGGAAAATAACAAAGATGAAGAGATATAGTTGCAATACCCATGATTAGTCAGTACTATGATTAGGAGATTCGTTGAGAAGTGTGGTAATTTCGGCAAATTTATCTCTAATGTGGGGTCGCCCTAACAGTAATAGCGTATTTGTGGATTAAGTATGACTACAATGGTGATGACGATAACAGTAAAAGTCACATAATTATATCCACTTGATTAGGCCCGGGCAGCATTCGGGAGATTACGAAACATCTTCTCGTCAGACCTCAAAACTTGAAAACGAGATTGTACAACCAGTGCGTGTTGCCAGTAATGAAGTATGAGGAAGCTCAATGTGCTATGTACAGGGCTATGCTCGGGGTTTTTTTGCGTGATGAATAAGGATATCCGCAGTAGAACCAGAGTAACTAATATAATCCAACTGATTAGTAAGCTGAAGTGGCAATAGGCCGGCCATATAGTTCGAAGAAGCGACAATCAATGGGAAAGTAAAGTTCTCGAATTGCATCTTCGTACTGGTAGGCAAAGTGTGGGGCGACCCCCCCCCCCCTCAATAGATGGAGTGACGATCTGGTAAGACATACAGGAAGTCAATAGATGCTGGTGGCTCGAAATCGTGCTTTGTGGCAATCCTTGGAGAAGGCCTATGTTCAAAAGTGGATTTGTGAAGGGCTGTAAGGATGATGATGATAGATAAGTCTAAGTGAAATATGTCTAAACACTTTAAATCACGGTCTACCATATGTGCGTTCTAGAAATATATTCATTACCATGGAATTAAAACTGTTTTGCTTTAAGAGCGATGTTTTTCAAATGCTAGCATATAAACGTTCAATTCTATAATTTATAATGAAAAAAGAAAAGTATTGGTAATGATATTTCACAGCATAGTCATATATTTTTCTTGTGCATGTTGACAAATTTCGGGTGTTCTCAATACTTTCTATGTTAGATATGCAGTTCTTATCCCGTGATTACATTAATACGTAAGGGGGTAGACGAGTAAAACCTGAACTTAAAATGGCAATAAAGATGTCCAGTGGTGCCAGTACAGGGTTCGGACTCAGGCTACCGCGTTACATGTTATAACTCTGTGGCTCAGAGTTCTTTTAAATTTGTTCAGCTTCTTAAATTTATTACAATGTAAGAAAAATAAAGCATTTTTTTACGTGCTATTAAACTAAAAGGATGTTAATATATACTCTTAAATGGCGCCGTTAGCACACCTTGGAGTACATAAGTACTTATTAGCTGTTTTCGCCCCTTTAACAATTTCCTTACGCTTATAAAATATAGAAAGTACCAGAGCCACTCAAGGTAAGAAACGTCGACCTAAATTAAAAGTAACGCGCTGTCTCCTTCATACATAGTTAAATGCTTTTTAAGGCCCATATTTTCTTTAGGCTGGCCATTTCAGAATAAAATGGATGGCGTAAAATGCTTGTTGGAAATTGGATATATATAATTAAATTTAATTTATATATTGTTTTATGTTTCGTAATACCCTTTTTAAAATCTAATTGTAAGTTAATCATCTCTATGGTCAATTAATAAGAGACATTGAAATTGAATAAGATTATTTTAACTCGACGTATTATAGTTTGGTTGAAGGCGGCGGAACAGAATCCGATCACCCTAGTGACGAGGGTGATTGGATTCTCTTCCGCTGAAGAATAATAAGATCGATTTAAATAAAATCATTTCAGTAGTAACTGATGGAACCAGAAGGAAGGCCGACAGGAAAAAATAAAGGGACAATAACGATGCTTCAGAGCAAAATAAACCACGAAGTTCTTACATTTCACTGCATAATATAACAAGAAGCGCTTTGAACCCAAACATTTCCGGCTGAAATAGTTGAGGTCATCAATTTGGTAATCAAGATTGTTAACAGCATCTTGTCAAAAGTACTCTACCATAGTCAGTTTAAAGATTTCTTAAACGAAATGGAGACTCAGTATTCCGACCTCCTTCTTCATAACAAAGTGCGGTAGCTTTCCAAGTGTAAGGTGTTGAAATGTTTTGCTTTGCTTTTGGATGAAATAAATACATTCCTCAATGAAAAAAGCATTAATCACCCCGAATTAGAGAACAACAAATGGTTGCAAAAAATTTACTTTATGGATATCACGGCGAAATTAAATGAGCTGAATCTAAAACTGCGAGGAGACTCAGCTTATATTTGGTAATACAATTC
>DWHP01002718.1:0-14135 GCA_018247895.1 Parnassius honrathi
GCCATTGGGCTCGTCCCTTAGTTGCTCGTCGAGCTGGTTTGCTATGGGCCCCAATCCAGTCGACCTTCGTCTGGGCAGCTCTGGGCCGTAACAATGTGTCTTGACGTTCTATTTTTGTTTTTATCAAATTTAAAACTCTTTCGACTTGTTCAGGTGTCAACTTTTTATATTTTTGGGGGTCTTCATGGAAAAGATCGTTAAAAATTCTGCTGTCACGTACGAGTTGCTGGCGGGTGAGCATGCGAGTGAAAACAAAAAATGTTGAAGGAACTCGGATGCGAGTTACTGTCCAACTCGCATGTGCGAGTTACTCGTAAATGACATCCAAACAGTGCGAGTTACTGCAGTACAGCTACTTGGCAGGCTGACTCGTACGCTAGTTCGCACTGTGTAAACTAGCCATTAGTTGTGAGCGTGAAAACGTGAGATCGTCGATCATTTTATCTTTAAGGGTGTAGTTAGATTGACCATGGATAACGGCATGATGATCTCATTAGCTCGGAGAGATTGTAGTGTAAATATCTTATATATTCAAACTAATTTAATTTAAAAAGAATCAAGTTCAATTTAAAAGGAGAAGCAAAAGTACGACCTGAGGTGATGTAAAAAATGTAAGTAAAATTAAGATGTGCATTCTACGTTTTAGACGCAGACCCTCTCTCAATTCTGTGAGGGTTCAGGGCTAGAAAGTGTCCACCATAATGCTCCAATGAATGTTGGCTGACTTTATACGTCTTCAAAATATTTTTAATTCTACAGACATGTTGGTTTTCATTTGGTTTCGTCATTTATCTCGACTTTTCTATTTATCGTATAATATCAAAACATTTTAGATACTGCCAGTATATATATTCCATGCATTTTGGAGTCGAGCGGATCTTAACAATTAACTTAATTAATAGTTTACGATGTTCCACCGCAGGTATTAAGCGCATGTTTGAACGGGAAGCTCTACTGAACAAAGTTACGTGAGTGAACGAACGCTATAGTTCATCTACTCTTCAAAACTCGGGTAGCCAAACTATCATATTTTTCTGACACGATGAATTTAGCTATTTTTGAAAAAAATAAAAAATACATTTATTTATTATCACAACATATTAACGGTAACGAAACGTTGGTTATAGAAACAGAAGACACTATCGGCCATGCGGCTGTGTCTAGAGTCTAAGACTTATTCGTCATTGTTGTATCTTTAAATTAAATAGTGTATTTTTTCTGCCTAGGAATCCATCTAGATCACCACTTACAAATAGTATTCACCGGAGACTAAAAGAGGATAAGTTAAAAAGTTAAAACTACAAAAGTATGTAAGTTTTTACTGGCTGTGTGTATAAATTTGCATCAGCTATAACTATCAGGTGTACTACATCTCTTTAAATACTCAAATATCGTTAGTAAAATCTATTATGAAAAGGAAGCCCGGACAAGACGCATAGTGTGAGGTACGGTAAGAAAGAATACCTGGAGATTGTAGGCGATCTATCATTTTTTCAGTTCGTGGCGCGTATGTTCGGCGATGCTATGTCAGTTCAACCGAAACAATACTCGAATAAATTGGTTATGGGGTGAAATAAAGATGATTTGTTACGATTATTGTGAAGATTTGTACATCAAAATTTTAATATTACTTATCAGTTATCTATGAGTACATTTTGCTTATTCAATTACACGTTTACAAGTGATTGTTACCGTTTGTTTATCTACTAACAATATTTCCATCTTCACTTGGTTTTAATTTTGGCGCGTTGAGCAAAACAGATAACATACGCATACGTAAACTTTGAAAAAATTATCCTCAACAGTAGGCTTCTTTATTGCGTAGACAGTTTAGTCAGATAAATCATGCGAGGACAGACCCGGAACAATTAATTGCAGGCCATAAAAACACTTGTTTCGTCAGGATTCGAATTCGCGACATTGCAACGCCACGGCCAAACTTTTAGCCACTGCGCTACGGAGCCGCTTACGTTAAGTTAAAGATAATATAAAATATGAATTTTTATTAGAGGTGATATCTCAGAGGTTAAGTAACCGTTTGCCCTTTTAATTTCAAATTTTAATTTCAAATAAAAAATACTTGATTGTAATTGTAGCTTGTTTTTTTTAATAACCCAATTATGCCAAATATTTTTTGTCTAAAGTCATTGTTACACTACAGTATTATGTACCGTTAACTTTCATACCGCTACCATATATGTACCTGCATTACCAATAGAAGTTTAACTATTTCTAACTTCAAAAATGTTTGGATGTTTAGTTGAAAGGAAAATATAACAATGAAGATTCTAACCAGGGTTTCAAGAATGTAATAATTGAAAAGGTAGCATAGCGTATGGTGAAAGGAGAAAATATGCTATTGCTTCCGAATAATAATCACGCGTGGTGAAGCTATGCTGCAGTTACATAATATTTATATCGACAGGTCAGGAACGAACAGGTCTACATGACCGCGGACGTACAGCAGCTTAATGCTGCTGTGTTTTGTATTTTTTTGTAGAATAAGGGTGACAAACAAGCACGCAGTCACACGTGATGGTAAGTGGAAGCTGTGAGCCATAGACATCTACATTTATTCTCCATCCATCTATCTAAAATGCAGTTACGTCGTCACCCTTGAGGACTAAGATGAAATGCCTCGTTTCCAGTAAAAAAACTGTGTCCGGTTCTCTACACTCACCATACGACACACAACATCCTTTAGCTGCTATTCTGGGAGAGGGTGGTCCTACCCTGGTCGGGTCAACACATTCGTATTACAACTAATATAGCTGCAGCGTGGCTCTACGCTAAGATGTAAGAAAGGTAGTGAGTTTACTGGAAACAAGGTATTCAATCTCAGTCTTAATGCTTGACAACAATTCAAACAAGCAATTTAGAGGTAAAGAAACAATCAAGATATAGTTTTTGCCGATGTAATCAAAATAAGCTTCTTCGCTTCTCATCTAATCAAAAGAAGTATTCCAACTCATTTCACTGGGTTCACTAACAACTCCTACACTATTTACGCATCACTGCTCCAGAATTCTTTGCCTGAAGACATAAGAAAAGCGCCAATTAAGGGCTGTTATGAGAGGTAGTACATAACTTCTTCTTGAAACAAATCGATGTTGGACGATATGAATGATGTTAACCAATTTCGGATCAAAGAGGCCGGTCTCAAGGGAGACTAGCCATCTCCGTGTAAGTTATAGCGCAAGGGTGTGTGGGCAAATAAGAATTTATCGACTCGGGATTCAAACTGAACCTCATGATCAGTAGTTTTGCTTACATTTACTAGACCAACAATGCAGTGTAGGAAATGTAGGAGTGAGACTGGACTGACATAAGATAAGACTACAGAGGAGTTACAATTTGTATAAAGTGTGATGCATTGCGTTTCTTGAAATTAATACGGTTGTTCTTAAACTTATGTAACTTTCAATCATATTGATTTAAGTTTATAACTTACAAACCTATTTATTTCAAGAAATTTTAGCACCCGACATTATCACGGCTTTCTCAAGTCATTGCAGAGTTGCATAATATTTATTTTTGTTTCCCAAGTTGAATCCAATTTAGTAAACGTAAAGCACCTGGCTCTTTAATTAATAAAATGAATTACAGTTCGATGTTATATCGAACTGCAAATCAATTCATTAATAGCCAGGTTTATTATTACAGTCTTAGAGCTATAACTGCCTCACCCCTGAAGTGGTTAATAACCGCAACTCATAAAATTTCCATACTTTTTAATAGGGAAGAAAATTTCACCTAGACAGATAATTCTTTATGGTTTTTTAAACGATCTTTAATTGCTTGTACTTTATGAACTGTTATTTATTATTGAACTGTGTATACTCTAGTATACAGAAAGAGCTTAAAGCAATATAGGCTGAAACACCAACAGGGTAAAGTAATATCTTTATATAAAAATTAATTGCTGCCCGTTAGTCTTACTAAACTCCGATGGCTCGACCAATTTTGATGATTTGTGTGTGTGTGTGTGTGTGTGTGTGTTTGTCTGAATGGGTCCTTAGATGGTTTAGGTACATGTATGCCCCCGGTAAGTGGGGCTGTTGTCGAAATAAAGAAATCACCCGTTCGAAGCCGTGTTGTTGCTAGTTAATAAACATTTTGAGAAGTCATTTAACAATAATTATCAACAAACACAACTTTCAAGCACATTATGGGGCATGGGTTTAATAAAATGAGAAATGATCTTCAGTTTCCTAAATTATTTTCACGGCTAAGAATCGAGCTTAGTGAAAGTCTCATCGACAGGTTCATGAACGTTGCATTTATATGATTATAGTTATCAGCACAAATAATCATTTTTTTAATTAAAAATGAGCTAATTCATGACCTCCATCTAGCCCGAGGGCAAAGGTGAGTTCCACGATGGAACAAGTTTGCCCAAGGAAGCCTTTTACATGCACCTTGAAGATGTTAAGGTTATATGCACTCGGCAAAACGGACGCTGGCAGAGTGTTCCACTCTTTGGCTGTGCGCATTGTGAAATATGGTTGACTAGCTGGTGCACGCGACTTCGTCTGCGCAGGAGTAGTATTTCGAGTAGCTTATATTAACATGGCGTAGAAAAGAACTAACATTATGATATTAAAATGATCACATAAATAATGTTGGGTCCAGTAGACGCTACCGCATCCGGCGTTCGTCGAACTGCCCGCCCCGCCCTCGAACCGTTCGCCCACCACCACCGGCGCCGCCGTGTCATATGTGTAACTCTAGCGGTTTTGGCAGCGCACGCCAGAATAACTCGCAGTTGGGTACATTTTTTCCTACTTACTTGGCACTTATCGTCATATTTTGGAAAATTCACACAATATCTTTATAAATTGTATCCTATGTATTATTCTGATATATAATCTATATCACAGTAGCTTCATTAAAATCCATTCGGTAGTTTTTACGTAAAAGAGTAACAAACATCCATCCATGCATCCATCCATACTTACAAAGTTTCGCGTTTATAAATCCTATTAATATTATACTTTATTAAAGTTAATACAGTATAAGTATACTGTATTAAACTGTACCATATTTAGGTACTGTAGTATATTTACGTTGTATTTGTAAGTATATCTAAGTATTACTTATCCTACAATCAAACAAACAAAAATAAAACAATTGTTATACAACTGAAATGAAAATAAAAAGTAATCTATATTTCTACATAAATTATACTAACTAAAAATAATAATTACGCCTACCTACTGTACTATATAATAAATCTCTTTGTGAATCGAATTAGCTGTAAGAAAGGACGCAAACTGAACATAACCGTCAACGACGTCTGCCCTCCGCGTCTGCCCGTGTTCAGGTCGCGCACTCCGTGATCGCGCGTCATTGCTTGGACCGCTCCTCCACCCTCGCTTTGCGCTGGTGCTCCATTCACGTCAATATTATCGCTATAACTTTTAAGCTATTCGTCCAAATTACTTTGTGTAAAAAACAAAGTTCATCTACATTAAATATTGAAAGTGACACATGTTTCAATTTTGATAATAATTTGATAAATACTCTAAAATGTGCATTGTAAAAAAGTATCAAATTTAATTGTATTTGTGGCTCACTATTTTGGATATAATGGCTTCCACATAAAAGGTAGATATATGCTGTCGCGGACTTTTATTTCGAACTACTTAAGACAAACCATCCCACAGTATATTATCTTCGTGTAACTCAAACGGCTTAGGCAGCGCACGCCAAGAGAGCAGGAATTTTTCCGACTTACTTGATACTTATCGTTATATTATGGCCAAATTACACAAAATCTTATAAACTATATTACTGTAACATTTCATCTAAATCCGTTTAGTAGTTTTACGTGAAAGAGTAACAATCATCCATCCATTCATACTTACAAACTTTCGGGTTAATAATATTAGTAGGATTTATAGCGCTTGGTGCAAATATTCGAAATATAAGCGAATATACAATTGTGAATTATAACCTGCAATACGTCTAATACTCCGATAGGAAAACGGAGATGGTGATATGAGGTTAAGAAGCTCATGGGCACACTCTCCGAAGTACAATACAAAGTAGAAGACCGACAAAAGAGCAAATTGGCGGCGGTGAGCTTAGCTGTGAAACTTAGTTTCCAGCAGCATTTTGTTGCCGATAAGCATCTTGGCTCTGCGTTGAGTGCAGCAAGTTGTGAACCATCCTAAAGGTGACTATTGTAGTTACTACAATACTCCATGCATGTTCTGACTTTAGCTTTATATAAAGATGGAAACTGTCCTGGCGTGAAGTATTGCTTCACCTTGTTTAAAATATCCAGTTTTTTGGCCGCTGTTTGTACTTTCGACTCAATATTAGCGCCAAAGTTGAGGTTAGTACTCAACCGTATGTCGAGAAGCTCAAGATGACCAGTAACCTCCACAGATGTATCTGAGAAAGCAGGAGACAGATCAAACGGGCTCCGATTGCGAAATAGAGACAGGTCAGCGTTTTGCAAGCATTGAAAGTAATCAGATTGTCGTCAACCCATTGGGAGACAAGACTTAAGCTCGCATTTATCCGCTCCGCGATGGCATCTCTGAGTGAACGTATTAATGCTCCTTCGTCTTTTGCACAGGACGTAAATCTCTCTGTGACTGTGTTTTCATCTGCATACCTAATAATACCTGGTAGAAGTAGGTTATTGATGTTCAGCAGGGAAAGAGTCGCAGAGATATTTATAAGTAGTAGAACCATGCCGCAGCAATATTATGGTTGTATTACGAACAAGTCAGCTCATCCGGGGAAGGATCACGCTCTCACAGAATACCAGCATAAAATAGCAGCTTAATGGTGCTGTGTTTCGTATGGTGAGTGTGTGTATGAGTGGGATCCGGAGACCCTTTTTTACTGGAAATGAGGCATTCCTTCTTAGTCCTCAGGGGTCCCGACGCGTCAGTATTTTGATCATTAATCGAGGATAAATGTAGATGTCTATGGGTCACAGCATCCTCTTACCATCAGGTGGACTGGTGCTCACTGGTCGCCCTTATTCTATAAAAAAGACAAAAGATCCCTGAGAAACTCCGCCATTAATATACATTGGCTCAGAAGAGCAGCCATCTATGACTAACTCGATTGAACGTTCACACTCATAAAATCGGATATCCATAACGATTTCTTATATTTACGCATCACATAAATAGATATACAGTTACGAAATTTGGTGAGAATGCCGTAAGCAGGAAGCTTACTTAGCAGAATTGCGTGCCAAACCCTGTCAAAATCCTTCGAGATATGGAGTGAATCTGCGAGAGATTTACCATTTTTCTCGATAGCCACAAGAAGATTCTCAGTGGATCGTCCCCGGCGGAAGCCATATTGATGGTCACTGAGGAATTTATTTGTTTCATGTTATATCGGCAGCTTACTGTACATTACCCTTTCCATTACTTTACGTAGTGTAGAGGTGATGGCGATTCGGTAATAATAACAGGGATTAGCACGACTACCCTTCTTGGGTACTGGTTTCACATAGGCAAGATTACAAGATTTTGGGACCATTCGCGTTTTAAGAAAGAGGCGGTACAGGCGCGTCAGAACAGGAAACAACTCAGACGCACTATGCTTTAGTACCCACGCAGGAATACCATCAGGTCCACTGGCTTTGTTCACGTCTAGATTTTGCAAAGCCCTATTTAGTATAGACAGGGACCTTCGGCATCGAAGAATCACAGCGACGTAGGGTTTAGCGGTGGCATAGAAAAAGCATCTAGACGAAAATTGCTTGCAAACAAGGATACAAATAAATTTGTTTTCTCAGTCAAGGAGTGACTCAATGTTCCATCAGGTATCCGCATGAGTTGCAATGAGGGACGACGGAAGTTGAATTTGACAGCCTTCGACAGGGACCAAAATTGCTGTCTATAAGGAGAGTAGGAAGGAAGTCTGGCTTCTACACGACTGATATGGTTGAGACGTGCCCTGCGGAGAGCCCATTTGCAGGACTTGGCAGCAGAATTAAAAGCTCTTTTCTTCGCACAAACCCTCCAAAGCTTAACTTTGCGATTGTGAGCCGGAATCTAGGCCTGGTAGATGGACTATTTGTGGGCCTCAGCACGTGTCAGTCTGTATTGTACCCGGGCCAAGCCTCGTAACCGAGCAAGATATCGGAAAGTGGAATAAAATATTCGATTCCCTCTCGTATCACATATGCAATCGCGTAAGCAAATCAATAGGGTTCATCACGAAGATAAACACACTTGCCGCCACGGATAGGATACAAAAAAATGCCGCATCTCATGTCAGTCCGCTGAGTTGTATCGTCATACTCTCCTCGTGCCCGCTGGATAGTCATCCGGAGGAAATATGGTCCATACGGATTTTATCAGATAGTGATCGGATGATCCCATCAGAGCTGAGACTGATAACGAGTGCCGGTTTGGGTCTATTGTAAGCAGAAAGTCCAAGTCATTAGTCGTAAGTCTTTCTAAATCTGGTACCCGTGTACTAGACCTAACGATAATGCAAGTTTGCCCGCCTCTTTTCCAGCGTGGTCGGTTTTCTTGTAAGGGAAGAACCACTCTTTGTGGTGTTCGTTAAAATCCCTGAGTAAAACTAGCTACACAGATGAATACGTTGTTGGGATTTATCTGCTATCCTTATCAGGTGTTCAATGAGCCTGGTTGTCTCCTGGTATCCACTATATGATCTATAGACAGAGGCACAGTTGGTTGTCTCCACACCGGTGTCCACCAAAAGCCGCATTGCAGAAAACCCTGAAACCTTAAAGCAACGGAGACGCTGACAGCAAACGTCATCGCGGACGTACACACAGACCGCAGTGCATTGTTTGAACTTATGTTCAAGCGAGTAACCCGGGGAGTTAATGTACGCCACATCAGACGGTGTTGCTATCTACGTCTCTGTTTAGAAAAATAGGTGCGGCATCTCAGTCTCGAAGTGGTGGTGGACCGGATCGCGTTTATTGTGCAACTGTCTGTTGTAAGCGAGGTGTAATTTAAGCGGGAGGACGTGATGATTACCATATTCTTATTTTTATTTTGTTTCATTTTGGTTCGGTGTTTTTTTATTAGTGAAACAGTTGAGAAATCAGGGCGCTGCTGAATATACCAACTGAAGACTCGAGAGCTTAGCTAACCGATGGGGAACTCATTTGGAGAGAGCCCCCTGAAATGGCAATCAGGTCTTCCCAACAAGTCGCCAACTGGCACGGTGGAGCATTTCGGGATTTTTCGCGAGTTGGCGAAGCAGCCTTTGGCACGTGGCTGGCGTACCAGGGGGTCCCCAGCGAGGCCTACAACTGCGTGATGGGATCCTCAGCGGTCACCACATGCTAAAGTAGCCAGTGATGCCGTTGCTCGGGGTGGACCGCTCAGAAGTAGATCCCAGCCACCGCAAGAATATATTAGTATCTTAAGTTTTTTTACTAAATATTCAAAAGATCTAAAACATAAAGTTATTTATTATCAGCGACATCACTATGTCACATTTTTTAAACTAAGTTAATGGAAGAGCTAACAAATATACTTGCTTCGTCGTTTGAAGTTTGTTGCAAGTCGGCATGAACTAAGGTAAATTATCCCGTTTGTTACTACTAGAGTTCAACTTGAAACAGGTATTTATATTTTTACAACATATAGTTATTTAATAACATCCGACAACACAAATAAACTTACAAAGTTTTTCCATGTTACACTAGCATTATAAAAATATTACAGAAACTAGCTATACCCGCGAATTCATTCACATGGAATCCTTGTTAGTTATTTATTTCTCTTAAAGTTTAATTACTTTGAACCCAATAACATTATATTTCATAATCTAGACCACTTTTCCAACTCAATAGCATAGAAATTTTAATACTTAAAAGGAGTAATTCTATCATATAACCGATCAAGTACATGGATGACTTGATCGGTTATATGATCATGAGGAAACAAAGAAGAGAAAACGAATACGGAAATAAATTCAATATTGTATTCAAAATAAAGCTAAGTTATTTAAAGACACATAAAAATATGAAAAAGAAACTAAGAAAGAAGTTAAAAAATAATGAGATTAATTATTAAAATTTCTTGCATTTCTAACTTCAATGATAAAGAGGAAGCAATAATTTCTTTGCGGCGTAGGCATTAGTAGTAGACATAGCATTATAACCTCCGTTAAGTCTCGGGGATGTTGCAAGAGGTTGCTATAGAAAACGTAAAATAATCATTACGTTATTATATATGGTGGCTTTCGATATACCCAGACAACAAAACCCAGAAACATTACCCAGACCGGCTACGTGGTGAACCGTCACAGCTGTGAGGCGCCTTGTATTGCTAACGTTATTCTGCCTGCCAATTTCAAATCAACAAATTCCGTTTCGTCTAATCCCATCCCGTCCTGTTCCGTCACACCTTGTCATGTCTTGTCCCGTCTCGTCTTCCCCTGTCTTATCATATCTTATCCTATGTTTACCTGTTATATCCTCTCACGTTAACCCAATCTGTCTCATTATACCCGGTCCTAACATATCATATCCTTTCCACTTATATTCTATCATATATTATATTATCTTATTATTCCTACCACATTCTATTATTGTCTAAATACATACATAACCAATCATACCTGTAACATGCAAGTCCAGAACTTCCATTTGGCACGATTCTGACGCACCTATCTTGCCTATTCTTCTTTATTTTATTATTTCTATTGTATTGCAATATAGAACTATATTAAATAGTATTTTCGTATATAGGCCAGAAAATTTTATAGCTTCCAAACTTGGATAAGTCATTGAGATGGCTCTCTACGATTTAACCACACTATCTCTATATCTTTATGTCTTTTCTGTTAATCATCTCATATCCAGCATTGGAATTTTACTTGCTACGAGTATAAAGCTCGTAATAAAGAAAACATAGAACAAGTATTATAAAGTTAGAATAACAGCCTATATACGTCCCACTGCTGGACACAGGCCTCCTCTCATTTCTGAGAGGGTTTTAGGGCAAGGAAATGTCCTTTGCCCGGCCTCAATGCGTATCGGCGAACTTCACATCTTTGAAATATTTTTTTCTTATTTCTCAGACCTACAGGCTTCCTCACGATGTTTTTCTTCAAAACTTGAAATCACAATTAACAATTTCATTGGTGCCGGCGGGGATCGAACCCGTGTTGCTCGCATACTGTAAAACTTACAGCGAGTGTTAACCATCTGAGCTACCACGGCTCATTATAATAAAAAAATAATTATCAATCTATAGAAACTTAGTATATAGAGATTTAAAACAAATTACGTCGTAGTTCGCTTTCAAACACAAAACTGAAAGATATTCTGCTAGCCTGCTGCAATACTAAGCACCAGTAAAAAAAAAAATTATAAGCAGAATTTAGTATCTACTTTCATTTAAAAAGGCTTTTATCCTACAAGTATATGTCAGACTTATCGTAACATACCTTGTTTTTAGTACTTTTACTCTTCGAAGTAGCTTCAGAACTTGACTAAGGACAGTTACATTAAAAACTTTGTCTTCTCTGTTGCCATTCATAGGAGACAATTCCAACGTTTTGTGGACTACTACTACTACTAAATTGTTTTTACAAATAAACTATCTGAGGCAATCTTTGGGGATGGGGGAGACCCTTTTTATTGGAATCGTGGTATTCCAAATTCCATTTACCATCATGTGCACTGTGTACTAAACTGTCACCTTTATGCTATAAAATGACTTTGTTCATCAACGGAATTTTGACTTTAATGGTGATGATAATGACGCAAGACAGTCATATTACTCATATTTTACTTGTGGAACCGTTACAGTTTCCTTTATTAAAGTAAAAATAAAAAACGTGCGCAGCGTACATAGTTCACTCCTACTGAAAGTATTTGAATTTTAGCATGATTTCCTTGAGAAACATACTAGAGAAACATACATAAAATCCATACAACCCTGTTAATACAAACGATCACCCAAGGTTAAGGTGATACCTCGAAAATTTGGTGTTTTTTCTATTGCACATATTTTTTTTAAGTTTTTTTTTAAATTTGGGTATATGGTTTTTGACTATATGACCTTGGATTGCATAAAAGGAAAACACGATAACACGTAATTTTCTCGATAGAAAAAAATTGCAAAGTAGGCTCTAATTATTTACATTTCGCGATGACATCACAATATTCTTACGAATAATTTCATGGAATTATTTTTAAAGCATAGTAAATAATCATATCCAAGTTCTCATAAACCAGTGTTTTAATCCATAACGAAGTTTTGTTAAAATAAATAAAAGGTTTGGCGCTTACTTAGTTTTTATCCTAGCGCTTGCTCGGTATGGCTACCTCATAATTTGCGTACTATGAAGTCATGGCATCACTTTCGTTTTGACACTCCCGCAGTCCCGTTAGCTTCACCGACAAAGGAATAAGCCACGCCCCCAAAACTTCGATTCATTTTCAGGGTATCTTCTTAACTTGTTGCTATATCCTGGCAATTTAATTGTTAAGTCAGGTGTTACAAGTACACCTCACCTGATGCTATGGCCCATAGACACCTACGTCTATCATTTCTTAGGAATAAAAATACAAATATGTTATCATTCCAGAGATAAATTAGTGAAAAGTATTAAGTTTATTATTATCTTGTAGTGAGGGCGTAAGAATATCCACCAACCCTTATCTTCCCATGGCTGTTGTAAGAGGCGACATGGTGAAAGAAATCAGGAGATGAGCAGGGTGGGACACCCTGCTCATCTCCTGATTTCTTTATTTTTTTAACAACTAAAAATAGGAAACCGCGGTTGCTGAACCGCTTGCCAAGCATGGCAACTATGCGGTAATCTGTAGGGTGGGGGGTGGCCTATGTTCAGCAGTGGACTTTAATATGCTGTAACGATAACAATATTTGTTTTATTAAAACAATCAATTTAGTAGAACCGAACAACTTAACCACTCAATCTTGCTGAGCACTTGTGATTGTAAAACAAAAACCAATCAATCCAACAAACTTGCTGAGCACTTGTGATTGTAAAACAAAAACCAATCAATCTTTTTGTCGCAGGTAACAATACGGTTAAAAATTCCTTCATATGTGTGCCTTTTTAAAAGTGCAAGGTACGTCTCGACGATTCGAGTTACTGATCATTGAATTCGTGGTGCACCAATTAGTCACGCATTTTTACCTTGCCAATTTAACGCAAATCGACCAATATTGTTTTGGTACTAACGTCGAAAGCTGCTGCTAATTAAGCCATACATTAAGTATTGTCAGCTTCCACAATCGCTTTTAAGTTGTCATTCTCGACAAATTTTTTGAACAACCACGGGGTTCATACAAATAACAGGTGGTGCGGTCGTTTGTAGTATCTGCTCCGTAAACGTCGTCTTTAATGTTGCGTGCCGCATGTACCACTTTGCTGCCACACTCATATACCATAATTACTCGAATTTTTACTTATACATGACGTGGAAAAATATTTAAATGCGATAAAAACACAACGCAAATCAATAAACAAAACTATTTTTCAAAAAAAATCCATGTTATTTAAACAAAATTATTTTAAAATTAAAATTCTTAGCCAAACGAAAATAATTTCGATTTGAAATGGTTAGTACTTCAGAATGGCAATTTCATAGTAAAGTCCAATTTATATCAATAAGTAAGTCGATTAATAAGTTTTCTGAATAGTGGCGCTGCCATCCGTACTGCTTTTATCCGTACCGCGTTTCAGTCGATGCAGCACTTACCATATATCTCCGGACCTAGATCCGAGTGATTTTCATCTTTTTATTCACCTAAAAAGCACTTAAGTGGTATAAAATTCGCCGGCGACGATGATGTGGTGAGCTGGAAAAGCCTTTTTCAGGATTAAGCCCTTTTCCTCAAGGGAATTAGCAGACTTGCAAAATGCTATTCATGGCGTATTAGCTTAAAAGGTGATTGCGTAGAAAAATGAATACAAATTTTAACAGTGGTAGAGTAAACTTTTCTGTTGCACGAATGGGTCGGCTCAAACCGTGGTGGTATCACGACCACACAGAATACCGGCGTGAAGTGTAGGCTCTGCTTCCGCGTTTCGTCTGGTGAATGCAGGTGGCCGGAGGCCCAAATCCCCCCCCCCCTCCCCATCAACCTGGTAGCGGAATTAAATTTTAGACTACCCCAGGAGGGTACCAG
>DWHP01002719.1:0-14134 GCA_018247895.1 Parnassius honrathi
GCTTATATAATAAATTTAAATAAAATTTTAAAGCTTAAACAAATTTTTAAAAGAAAAACATAATTAAGTACTCCTTTTTTCTCATAAAATACATACATAAAAATTATATATTATAGTAACAGAGTTTCATATCTAAGTTTATAACAGTACTTGCTCATTAAAAAAATAAGTAGATAATTAACCCTGCTTATCAAAAATATGTTAAATGAATGCTATATGCAATTATTCATAATGTACGTACGTAGCAACTATGAATGGAATAAGTGATCAATTTGTTTACTTAACAATACTTAGACATCGAGTAACATGAGTTACAAGCGTTAAAATCATTGTGTTGCACTCGTTGATGTCGCTTGTACGGGAAACAGTTACCCCGTAAACTGAGAGCTTTCAAAGCTCTTGGTAATAACAGTTTCCAAGAGCGATAATATCTTTTTCCATACAATTTTCATTGTCTTTTTTTAAGTTTAATTTTTAAGACTAGTAATATTACATATATCTGACCCATATCGATCATTAAATACGAAATCATCGCGCTCGTTGATGCCACTTATACCAAATCCGGATTTTCCGGATATTTAGAGGTTCAAAATTTCTTAATAATAGCGAGAATACTACAACTTTTGATAATAATAGACCTACATGTATTTAAATGATTTTCTTAGCGTTTCGTTTATTTTGATATCTACTTTCATTCAATATTTACAGACTATCACAAGTTCACTGCTGAACATAGGACTCAACCATAGATTCTCTTACGGGGAGGGGAGGGTCTGCCATATTTACCACGCTTGTCAAGTAGCATACTTCCTGACTGTACTATACTTATTTAATATCATTGCTTCGTGCTCGTTGAGTCTGATTCTTCAGGACTTTAGTCTGTAAAAGTTTTTGATATAAAGAGATAAAGCATTATTTGCTCATTTAGCATATCTTTCTCGCTATTTATTTATTTTGCTTTGGCATATACTTTAATTATATGAATAATTATAACTAAAGATCGTGCTTTTTAAATATTTTTACGTGTATATAAAGTTACATTCTATATATGTCCCACTGGCCACAGGTCTCCCTCATTTCTGAGAGGGTTTTAGGGCAACAAAGTGTCCGCCGCGCTGCCCCAGTACGTATTGACGAACTTCACATGTCTTTGAAATTTTTTTTGCTTGTAATATTTTTCTACTTCCGAGAAAAAAGATAAGTTTTAGTTATTTTTTAATCTCCTAAAAATGCCTATAGCAACCCGTGGACAATTGCAACTATCTTGGCTAGGGACGTATTGTCACTCCTGAAAATTAAAATGAAATGCCTCACAAACTTTAAATGTACTTACTACATCTCTATACAGCACAACCAATATGCTGTGTAAATAACATATTTATTGACGGCAAAAATGAACAAAAATTTGGTAAAAGTTGACCGTTAACCAAATGTTTTCAGTTGCATTGCGCTCGTTGATGTCTTTTATACTGGGTTCGGTTCTTCTAAGGTTTGCAAAAGCTTTTGAAACTTTTTCTAATAACAGTGCTTATTCAATTATGAAATAAAATTTTAAGAAGGTACCTTTTTCTGTTAATATGGAATTAATGATTTGTTATATTTGCGCGAACACAACGCATTGATTAAATCTACTTTTACTTTTATTATGGCATAAATAATATAATAAAAAATTTGTTATTTATTACGCCATAAATAATAATTAAAAATCTGAAGGCACTCCGTGTTAACATCGACATCGGGGCATCAGTCACCTGTGTTCCCCAATGACCATGGGTGCTGGTAAGCACCCGAAACGTCGGGAATTAAAAATCATTTAAAATTAAACGCGATAAAATCCGTAAAAGTAGTTTTAATCAATGTTAATACGGAATTTTTTTGCTTATTTATTTCAGAAAACTATTATTTTTAAATTAGGATAGTAACATTAAAATTTTATTTTGTAGAACGTATAGTGAGACTAAGCATATGCTGTATTAGATGTAAATAACATTAGATTCAAAATTTAAACATAGTGAGAGAAGCAATTATATTCAAAGTGGCATGGCATCAGATTCTGAAATTATTCTTTCAAGATCTTTAGAGATCGCCGCCTTATTTTGTCCTATGGGTGTTGTAAGATGCGATTTTGAGAAATACCAGAAAAGTCTTATGACTTCTTGTAGATGGCAGAACGACCACCTTGTTTACGCTAAATGTATTATACCAAAGTTGGGCAGTAGCTTCAATGGTCACTTCTGGTACTATAATTTTCAATCTACCAACCGTTGGCCCTCCTCTCCCCCTATAATAAAAAGGCACATTTCTAGCAATATACTGTTAGGGGCTTGTGATGACGATGAACTACACTTTTAAATATAATATGTTAGTAAAAATTTAATCTTATGATAAAGATTTGTATGTATTATTTTAGTATTTCTCTCATCTGAGGCGAGTATGCTTACAACTTATTTATTGTTTGTACACTATATTACTATACTCTTACTACCTCTATTTGTTACTACTCATATTTCATAACTATATATAGTAAGTACACATATATGTATTACTGTGTATATAGATAAAATCCACAATAATGCACTTTTTGTTTAGTCCTTTACCTAATACTTTCACATTTTTTTTTCACGTTAAATGTAACCTTCGGCGCCAAATCACAAACACAATAACCCTCGTGGCATAAATTAGAAAGGTTTTACAATGAACGGCCGAGATGGAGCCAATTAGGTGTAAGAAAGGATCGTGTCGGGAACTTCAAATGAGGAAGGGTCTGCCAAATGACAGGTAAAAAAGGTTAGGAAGGACCATGTGGAATTAGAGCTCGGATATTTGCGAAAAAAAGGTCCTTAGTTTTAAAGATGCATCTTTAGAACTTCTAGTGATATGACGGAAAATATCGAACCTTAATCCCAGGTCAGTTGGTAGTAATGTTTTTACGGGGTAGAGTTATGCTCTAACGTAGTTGCAGCGCAAATAGTTTGGCGTTACAGTACTATGGTTCTGTTATTTCAGGCAAGCGTTCTTTATACGTTCAAGCCGACCCATGCACTTTGTGCCCATAAATAGCGATATTTAGTTTTCTTTGAATGCATTTCATCTCATCAGCGTTGACAATGCGCATAGTCTCTACTCGCCATATATAGACTATTTGCGCTTATTACCCTTATTTATATATTAGCCACGTGATGGCAGTATTGTAAAAGAGAATTCATCACCCCATTCCAATCTCTATTCACGATCTCTTATCAGCTCTGCGTCCACCCCAGCTACCCACCGCAACTCAGTGCCTATAGACTATTTTTATAATGAATTATTTGGCGCATTGTTGTATGATCTCTAGTAGTGAGTTCAAAGAGCTAATAATGGTGAGGTAAACTAGGTATAAAGATGTACGCTATATGAGTTACAACATAATAAAAACATAACATAAACACACACGCCTGTCACTCAGAGGGGTAGGCAGAGACTACAGACTCCCATTTGGCACGATCTTGACATATCTCTCTCGCCTGCACATTCTCGTAAAGGTACTCCTAATTTGGTCCATTTTCAATTATCGCCAATTTGATCGATAAGCTTTAAGTTTTAAATGTGCAAGAAATATAATTAAATATACTTAATTTAATCTTAATAACTTAATCTGCTAATTATTTCTAAATATTCTTGAAATATTTATGTTCAAAATTTCCATCTACCTGAACTAACTGAATGTTAAACGTAGTTTATGTACCTTAAAAATCTTACATCGGGTCGTCAAATCCCGACGAGAGTCTTAACTTGACAAGTACAAAGTTAAATTACCAAATAACTTAACGAAATACAAAAATAAAATGCATAGAATTATCAACCATAAACCTTTGTAATATGCAGTCAAGTTGTTTGCCTAGTGCGATTTATATTTTGCAAAGAGCACTCAATGCACCCTTAAATTCCGAGAAAGGACACTGCGCCCCCAACATACCTGACCATCAAAAAAAGTTAGTTACCTGACCTGCAGCTCTGCTCATTTTTTCACACAGGAAATCGCGACAATACAACGGTCATACGCATTGTAAGGACTAAGGGATGAAAACTTTTCTGTTAAAATATGTACGTAAAAAGTAAACAAAGCAGGGCATAGAGAAGTACATATTATTGTGTCTGTGGGTCTTTTGACATCGAAAACTGAAGCGACGTATTTGCAGAATTAGTATTACAGAAGAAAGGTCAGTTTTATATTTTGTTAAGTCATCGTAAAATTGTAACTATTGTTTAAATATAACCGCTATATATTTTCAACCGACTTCAAGAAAAGGAGGAGGTTCTCAATTCGACTGTATTTTTATGTGGTTACCTCAGAACTTTTTTTTAGGTAAACCGATTTGAAGATCCTTTTTTTATTGATTAAAACATTTTTTTACGGTCTGTATCGCGTTTAATTTAGTTGATTTTAATTCACAATCATAAATAATAAACGCGATAAAATTCATAAAAGTAGTTTAATCAATGTGTATTGTTCGCGTAAATATGAAAAATCATGATTCTTTTTTTATTTGAAAACTGGTGCTCCTCGTGTGGTCCCATATAAATTTGATCAAATCAGTATTTTTTGAGTTGTCCTTGACAAAGCGTATTTAATTGACTTCGAGTGCATTGATGATGTTCTGATTTTATTTATATTGAAGTCGGTTGTACGAAATGTTTGATTTTACCACTAGTGTTAATTTCTTACCTTAAGGTAAACTTGTCAAAACTACACGATGATTACAATTTGGATTACACGTGTATATGTTAAATAGTCATATCATGTAGCTAATAAACATTATATCGTAGATGATTTTCTAAGTATGAGCATAAAAAATCTTTTCATTCTATTCACCTGCTCGGGCTATTCCTCTACCGTAACTGAATGTTTGTTGTGTATTTTATAGAATTGAAAAAAAAACATACAGTTGAATTGAAAACTTCCACCTTTTTGACGCCGTTTTAGCCCACAGACAGGCCTAAACTAGAACAGTAAAAATACTTTTTAGGCAACATATAGGCCCAAACTACAATAGTAAAAAGACATTTTAGCCCACTGACAGGCTTAAAAAACAATAGTAAAAAAGACACTAGCGTTTATGGTATTTATGGTCTGAGTTATAGACAGCACATATTAGGGAAATATGCTAAAGTTGTGAGCATGGAAATAGTATAAGAATAGAAAATCTTTTAGTGATTTGAAAACAAGAAAGTATGTACATTAATATGGATCTAGATTCAAGTATCATAAATCAAAATTCAAGTAGCCATTATCATTTTATGGTTTGATTAAAAATATACTAAAACTTTTATGATTACCGCATATATAAACAAGCATTGCATTGGGCCAACTTCAAAAATTATTCATTCAGAACCGGTTGAAATATGCAAATCGGACGAAACTGAGTTCTTTTCGCATATCATAGGTATTAATCGACACATTCGTAAAATGTTTCTTATTATGTTCTTTATGTGAAGCATCAGAGAATATTTTTGTCGAGTCAAGGTTGGGGTTTGGGTCAGTGTCAGGGTGAAGGAGGCCGTGGGACGACTCGGGTCGCGCATGCTAACGTTGATTTATCGTCGGCCGAAGGTTGGGAACTTTGACATTTCGAACAAACGAGTGTTCCGATGAATCAGTCGTCGCTATTTGTAATAACTGTTTTCTCTTTGCAACTCTGTAAGTAAATAGGGAATGAGTACTGACAAGGCGGTAAATATAAATATAAAAAATAAACACTCATGTTTTGTTAAGCCCTCTAATTTTGTATTTTACCTCCAATCTTTGGCATATAATGCATTTTGTTAGTAACAAGACCCAAAAAAGTTGATTTGTGGTACTCGTAAGACAATAGAGAGTGAAGGTAAATGTTTCGATATCTTCCTTAGATCAGAAGATTATACATACGCTACCATGGATTTTCATAAAATAAAGTATAACTTACCATTTGACGTCCAATGCTGAACATCGGTCTCTCCCATTGTCCGTCTTATCGGAGAGATATTCACCAAAGTTATGCAAGCTTAGGGACCTTCAAGAAAAGAGCCTATCCCCTCTTAAAAGGCCGGCAACACATCTGCGATCCCCCTGGTGTTGCAGCTGTTCTTGTGCTGCAGTAATCACTTACCATCAGGTGAGCCGTATGCTTGTTTGCCCCCTCTCCTTCAAAAAAAAAACACTGCCGATTTTTTTATTCAGCACTTATCAAGAACATACTGCTGCTCTTCTCCTTGTTCAGTTTCTCGCTGTCATCTCTTTACGACACCAATGGGGTGATGATAGTGAATTCTCATACACCGCCATTATACGGTTAAAGTACGAACTACTTTGCGCGGAGGTAATATCGTAACCAATGAGATTAAATCCGAGGTGCTGTTATGTAGTTGAAAGTATTTAAAAATCATTTTACGTATTAAAAATCAGTTCGTATTTTGGATATAATGTCAGCTAAATGGTTTAAATGCTTTAATGCCTAATTCAATCCGGGCAGGTATCCTCTTACATATTTCTGTGGTTAAACAGCGCTACAACTAACAGTTACCTATCTGATTAGAAGGGTATTGTAGACAGCCGGTATAATAATAGATATCTTATAAATTATACGCTATATGATAACGCATCCTTAGTAAGTTTGTGGTAATCCTACTATATGAAAGGTCTACATCCAGCAGTAGGCTATTGCCGGCTATTAAAGAAGCAGACGATAATTTATTCAATCGCACAAAAACATCTTGCATCGCACTTCTTCACTTCATGCACCAATATAACAAATGTTTGCTCATAAAACAAATTTAATTTAAATTATTTAAGTTAGAACGTTGTAAACCAAACTTAACTCCATCGAGTCCAATGAAGTGACGCTAATAATATCGGCAGTAGTGATAAAAAAAAACCATTGAATACTTTTATAAAACATTACGACTACTTCTCCCGAGTACTTTGACATTTCATTTTAAACGGCCAAATAAACGTGCGATCCAAATGAAATTTTACGATTTCCATAGTATATTGTATATGAATTGCTTTAAAAATGTACATTTTTAAGATAAAAAGAATTGATAGAATCGACTTAAAGCAAGAAAAAGTAATATAATTCCGTTTCGATTGTTTCTGAAGTCAAGGTTGGTAGTATGGTTGTATGTTGGCTCAAGTTCAGAGTTGTAGCGTGTTTGCAAGAAATCTATAATTTTATAATTTATAGTACCTAATATAATAATACATATAATATAATGATTTCTTCTATTTACGCGAGTATTACGGATTAATTAAAACTACTTTTACGAATTTTATCGTGTTTAATTTTAAATGATCTTTAATTCCCGACCTTTCGGCTGCTGGAAAGCACCCGAAACGTTGTCCGTGACCATGAGTGCTGTAAAGCACCCGAAACGTCGGGAATTAAAAATCATTTAAAATTAAACGCGATTAAATCTATAAAAGTGGTTTTAATCAATACATATAATAATTTATTGCACACCTAATGCAAATATTAGTACATTGTACATCTAATACATATAATAATTACATTGTACACTATGAACTCTAACGATTAGACTCATATTTAAAACATATAGGTATGTAATCAATGTCAATCTAATAAATTATTATACGTTTTGAATAACACGACTTTTACGGATTTTATCGCGTTTAATTTCTACAATCCATCTAAATATAAGACGCTTATAATACGTGTTTTAGTTAAAATTATATTTATACTACTAGAGCTCCTCTTGCTGAGTAGAAATCCTAAATCATTTTGCCCATTCTCAAACCAGATAAGTCTAGCAATGGCTTAGTTTGCAGGATGTTGTGACACTAGAATTAAGAAAAGAATCCATCGGCGGTTTAGACATCGTATAGAGAATGAAAACGTAAAAAGTAACAAAGCAAATTTTGCTTTGTTTATTGAGTTTTATCACAGCTTATCGAAGCAATTGGCTATATATTACAGATGGGTCAAATAAGGGTCCCCTTTGCCGACAATTGTGTATGCGTAGATATGTGAATGTAAAAAAAGCTAGAGAGATGTGTCAGAATCTATGACATGCGTGAGAGTTACTATTACGTTATGTGGTTGAGCTGCGTTGCAGCAGCATGCATGAATCGGTCAGACCGGCAAAGGCCACATAAGCTCTCGGCGAGTTTGATTCTTTGTCGAGAATAGACGTGGGTGTCTGTGCGTCAGAGCATTAACTTCCTTGTTTGGTATAAAAAAGTATTATTAGCAATTAGGTGGCAGTACAAGAGAATATATGCACCCATTTCATCGCGCAAGAGGTATACCATCTCCTTTGTGTCATATTTCAAATACTCAGAATGAGATGGACAGCAAAGATGCGGGATGTCAGGTACAGCGATTACCAACCTGTATGCCATGGGTGGTGATCTTCCTAGTAACAACCAAAAATAAAAATAAACTGCCTTTGCCAACCCGCTTACCAAACTAACAACTTGAACTATGGTAATTATCCGCCCTATGTTGCAATCTATGGGGCGGCCTATGTTCATCAGTGGACTTTAATAGGCTGTAACCACAGAAATCGTAATAATATTGTTATTTCTTTAGCTGTAACGGACGGATACGTGTTTTAAAGTTCTTATTGCAGAGCAAGAGTATCGAAAATAACATAATCCTAAACCTAACTATTAATGAATGTATTTTGAATTTGTAATTTAGTGTATAAAATATCAACTTTTATAATCACCCCTAAAATTATTGATGGCAATTTCCTTTTTAATTTATTTTGTAAATATTTTATCCAAGAGTTAGTAACTTGCAACGTTTTGCAAGGGTCGCCATGGTGGCAGCGCAGCGGCGCGGCAGGTCGCGGTTCGGATGCTAATGCAGGGTTAATTGCGGATTCAGCCCGACCTCGCCTTTAGAAAACGGAGTCAACCTGAGTGGAATTTTAAAACATCGCCAAGTCTGCCTTTGGGCTTGCTGCTTTAAAATAATCTTAGTGAATTTAAAAGCTTTTTTTTATTGCTGTTCATATTTAATAATACGAAAACTAACACACAATGAACTCCAATATGTTATATCTACACTAGCAGAGAGATATCCACGAGAATTGCCCTAAAGTACAAAAAGTATTTTAAGTAACAACTCTCCTTATTAATAATAGTGCCTAAATCACTCCGTTTATTTTGCCCTCACATTTTGATAACACTTGGAACAATTGTTATTTACCAGTTATAACTGTTAAGCAATACTTGGTGACGTGTACACAACTTGTTCAATCTACCTGTAGTTAAGTATGTAAGGCTGCTCCCTAAACCGGACGGTCGACTCGATTGTCATCGCTCTCGTCCGGTCGAGGGGTCGTTAAGAGGTCACCTCTTTAAATATTATTTTTCCAACAAATGTTTTCCCGTTGAGTACAAACTTTTGACCAAACGAAGAGGCCACTCCTTGCGCCCGTCGGAATTACTTCGTAGCGGGCTCTTCATAACTTGTTAACTGTTTAATGGTTTAACCAGGAGTTGTGTTTGAACCATGTCAATATTGATTTACATCTGCCACATTATGTGCACCTCTAACGTGTACGGCGTCTTAAAAACGTACCTGGAATCTGATTCCTGGTCTTTATTTCAAAGCCTTCTAATTTCTAAAAGAAATTTTAATCTAGCCTATATTATCTTAAACTGTCAAATGTTTACCGGTATTAAATGTATGATAACGTTTAAAAAGTATACTAGTATGTGTACTGTGGGATAAGACTAACAGAAGAAATTTTACGGTGCAAAAAACAAGTAACATACTTTTTGCTTAATTTCTTCAATATTTATTTGACAATATTTTAGTAAAACATTACAAATTCTGTTCCTTGAAGCAAGTTATGATAATTAATATTAAAATATTCTTCTTTTCAAATATAAAAATGTCTTAAAAGTTGGGGTCAAACACTTTTCACCTCTTATACTCATACGTGCTCAATTCGCATAAGGAGGAAATCGTTCAAGATTTGTCTCTTATGGCTTGTGTAATAAGGCGAGAAATTTATGGATTCGTGTGATATGTAAATTGCTGATGTGCTACCAGCACTGGTGACTTAACATGTCAAGTCAACTGGTGAACACCACATGGTCATTCAATTAAATACAATTAAATTTAATTCCAGCGCAGTGAAGTGATGTTGTTACCAAAACAGTTTATGAATATTTGCTAAATGCCAATATTATTTTGATTGCAAAAAAGTTTTTAATTTTTATTTCTAGCACGTCGGCTTTCATATTAATTTATTTTACTGAATTCACTCCGAAAGGCTTGCCACTTTTCACAATTAGAAGCTTTTTATAGAATAAGAGTGACAAACGTGCACACGGTCCACATAATAGTATGTGGACGCTGAATCTTATGAACATCTACATAATATATCTATACTCGATTAAGAATCAAAATGCAGATGTGTTGTCGCCCATGAGGACTAAGATGGAATGCCTCGTTACCAGTAAAAAGGGTCTCCAGTTCTCTACACTCACCATACGATACACAGCAGCATTAAGCTATTTTACGCTGGTGTTCAGTGAGAGCGTGGTCCTTCCTCTGTCGAGCCGGTCCATTCGTGCTCCAACCATAATACTATTACTGCAGCGTGGCTCTACCACGTAAAATAATATATAATGTGTACCGACGCTATCGCTGTGTGGTGAGGGCATAAGGGTGATGCACAACATCACCCATTTGCAGTTGTAGTAAATCGTCAAAGCGGTGTTGTTGCGACGTTTAGCATAAAGATATTTATACGTGGTAGAGCCATGCTGCAGTTATATTAGAAGTATAGTTGTAGCACGAATTTGTTGTACGAAAAAAGTTGTAGGACCGGGGAGGGACCACGCTCTCACAGAACACCAACGTGAAATAATAGCTTAATGCCGCTGTATTTCGTATGGTGAGTGTAGAGAACCGGAGACCCTTTTTACTGGAAACAGGGCATTCCATCTTAGTCCTCACGGATGACAACGCATCTGCATTTCAATTCGTGATTGAAGATAGATGTGGATGACTATGGGCCACAGCAACTACTTACCATCAGGTGGACTGTGTGCTCATTTGTCACACTATCCTATAAAAAAAATGCTCTTTGTGATACGGCGAGGTCTAAGGACTAAAATGGAATACCTCGTTTCGATTATAAAGGGTCTCTGGTTTGTTACACTCAGCACACGAAAGACAACAGCATTAAACTGCTATTTTACGCTGATATCCGGTGAGGGCGTTGTTCTTGTCCGGCTTAGGTGAAACATTCGCGCTACAGCTATAATAAAGCTGAAGCACGGCTCTACAACTTATAATTTGAATAATTTATTGCAAGTAAGGCTAAAATTGAAATTCAGGCATTAAGTCTTTTCTTAACAAAGTAATTTTCATAATTAGATATATAACCACGGACGATTCCAGGATCGTGTCCGTCTTTGCGTACACATTTAATTATTATCGTCATCCTATCCTCTTCCGCATGACTGAGATATAACAGGCCCTCCACTTGGCTGTCGATAACGTTTTTTCCAAATAGCCAGTTGTCGCGCTCTCGCCCGCGCTTACCTCAGCTGTCCGTGTTTACCCACGAGCCCGGCCGGGCGGGCGGTCCCTGCTCAAACACATACTTGTTTATGTTTGTCTATCAACCACCTGCATCGGCGTAACTACGTCTACGCTGTCTTTAGTGGATAGTACACACGCATTATGGAATGCTGTTCTGAATGTACGTGATTGAGTTTGGATAAATTATAAAAAACAAAGAAGGAAATGAAATATTCAATAATGTAATTCATTTGTATTTTTATGTATTCGCAAAAGCTCTGCGGAAACGATTTCAACCTCAAATTCGTTTAATATTCCCGAATTTTATTCGTTATGCTGAATTCCATTCCGGCCGTTTCTTTTTTTTACTTCGACGTGAATATGTGCTAATTTGTTGCATCTTGTTATTTAATAAGTAGCCTGTTTCACTTCTTAACACGTCTCTAAATTTGTTGGACGATGGCGATAAGAAAAATAATTAAAATTGGTAATGTTCACTTTTGGCTTTGATCTTGAAATTAAAATCTGAGTTTAGGTTTTATACACAGAAGGAAATAAAATCATAGTCGCCCTATCAATACATATCACAATATGTCAAACGTACTTGATCTCGCGGGAGGTCAGACCTTCGCCCACGGGCTGCGGAGAGCGCGTGGCGTGCCACGCCAAGTCAACATTGTCGCAGGCCTT
This sequence comes from Parnassius honrathi, assembly GCA_018247895.1. Taxonomy (NCBI): domain Eukaryota; kingdom Metazoa; phylum Arthropoda; class Insecta; order Lepidoptera; family Papilionidae; genus Parnassius; species Parnassius honrathi. The sequence goes on from DWHP01002719.1 coordinate 12,213, forward strand.
TGTTTATTTTTCTATTAAGCTCGAAGTGACATCGGTTCTATTGGATTTAGGGTGTCAATCTGTTATTTTTCGAAACTCCTCTTTAATACCTCATCATCATCATCGTTACAGCCCTTTACAAGAAGTTTACTGCCGAAAATAGATCTAGGTAGAATAGGTGGGAGGGGGGGGGGATTTGTAGTTGCCATGCTCCGTGACACCTACCATAGGTAAACGCAGACTTTTTATATTATTGTTGAGTTGTTATCAGAAAAATGATGCTGTACATCTTCTATTTAGTTTCTCTCTGTCGCCTCTTATAATACTCACGAGATGATATGTCGAAGTTGATGGGCTATAATGAATACATAATTAGAAGAATATATAATAAATCTGTAAAAAATTGATTTCCAACTGTTTTCGACGATGCCTAAAACTTACGAATATTCGGAAACTAACAAATACACTCCCATTCAGTTGTAGCCCGTACTCTTACGCGATGAGATGTTCTGGGATACAATATCAGAGACACGGGGACTATGACAATACAAACTGACCTAAAAACGAACAATTAAGTATGTTTTTTTATAAATGTTTTTTGTCCATCCGCATGAATTTCAAACCCTAGACTACAGTCTAATAGCTGAGTGATTACTATACCACGCCACTTAAAGTTTAACTAAATGATTACTCAGATCACATCGTATTAGATTACGGAAATTAACAATAAAAATATTTCATGCATAGTTACGTAGTGAGACAACCCTATAGTCACTTAATAGACCCGTTAAACTTCATGAACTTAGAATCAATAGACTATTGTGAGCGTGCGTGCATGTAGTAACTAAAGCCTCCGCAAGTGTTTATACTCTAACTTTTGAAATGTTATAGTACAGTTATGCCAACATTATTACATTTATTCAATAATTTCATATCTATTTAACCACTGAGTCTCCAATCTAGAGTTCGAAATCCAGTGACTTCCAAGGTAATGTAAATTAGTTACAGCCTACCGTCCAATCACACATCCATCAGTTGAGCACAGCTGTGCACAGGCCTTCTGAAATTTTTGAAAAGGTGAACAAATTCCCTTAAAATCAAGAGTGTAGATATGGCAGCGCTGTCGACGCACCTCAAGTGAAACACACTGAAGCCTAAATCACGCTAATAGGGTTCTGAAGTACTCCGGCGTGTAAAAAATGGCTCTGTACCCACACGTAGATCTCAACTTTACATTCTGAGGCCAAAGTTTCAGGCTTTGAAAATATGATTTTGTATATCATAACACGTATACATTTTATTACTTTAAAATATTCTTAAATTGATTTGAAACTGAAAATCGCAGCCGCAGTCTAAATCTAGCTATGAGTCCACTGCTGAACATAATACTCGCCATGGAGAAAATTTAACGATGATAATAGAAGTGTTTCCAAAAATCAACAATAATGAAATTTCACAAATCACGATGGCATTTCGAATTATCTGAACCGTTTTCATAGTTTTTGTTTAAAATTCATAATAAGTTAAAAAAGGTGAACGCGCCACGAGCGTCGGGCATTCTTAGTTTTTTTTTTAATTTTTCACACTTTAAAATACTGATTGAAAATAACGGTTAGGTTTATATAACCTGACTACTTCAGAATAATTTAAAAAAAATGTGAAGTGATTGAATTTAAAAATATAATTTTGCGTCTATTAATATATATTTTTGGATAGTTTTACATCAGCAGAAATTGCTTCGCAATTTGACAAGCTATCCTCGCATTGATATTATCAAAAGTCAATTTTCAATCATTAGTTAAAAGGTATTTGTATAAAATACAACATAAACGACTTCCAGCCTCCCGAACAAGCCGGTTTCCGAAAAGTCTTTAGTACCATAGACCACATACATACCCTTCGGCAAATTGTACAGAAGTCCGAAGAGTACAATCTGCCACTTT
>DWHP01002720.1:0-14133 GCA_018247895.1 Parnassius honrathi
TCGTGACACTTGGCGATCTGTTCTCTCTGGCTACCCCGTTAGGGATTGTGCGTGAAGATAAGTAAGTAAGTAAGTAACAGGATAGAGAATTTTGTATAGATTCTATAATGCTAAACTTCTTCATAGAAAAGTAGTCTAAAATATAAGTTTTTATGGTTTAAAACGCTGTGTTTTATGGTTTAAAATGTCGTAAATTGACAGTAGAATAAAAATAAAAATACATAGAGTAACTCACTTTTATTTAAACCACATGATAGATAATTTTGTATTAATTCTATAATGCCAAACTTCTGTAAAGAAAAGTCGTCTCTAAATATAAGTTTTAATGTTGCTGTGGGTGGGTGCAGTCGCATGCGACCGCTCGAGATATGACGGACGCTTGTGACTGGAAATTTTATGGGAATTGAAGGGTTATGAATGACGAAAAAAACTGTTGAGTTTGAATGCATGGAATATCGACAACAAAGATGTAGAGAGCAGCGGAGCGTCGGTTGGTCAGATAATGGAATGTAGTGGGAGGAAATAAGTAATAATAGATATAAAAATAAATAAGAAATATGTAAAAAAAACGAACTTGCTCGTTGGTCTAGTGGTCGTAAACTCTTTTGCTATTCACGACGTCCCGGGTTCGAATCCCTGGTCGGGCCAAAATCATTTGTTGCGTTTTGCTGTCAAGAAATTCTTAGTATTTCACTCGGAGTCAGGAAGATAGCGGTGTTTCACCCCGTACCTCGAAAAGCGCGTAAAGCCTTTTGGTCCTGCGCTTAATGTCTCTCCGGTCGTGTCGGATTATACTTGAACAGTAAATAACTGAATAGAATAGAATATAATCATTTTTATTCAATGTTGATTACATGTAATTCTTACTGAAAGTCATTGTTTACTTTTACCACTGGTTCGGAAAAAAACCTCTGTCCTCGGAAGAACTAGCACGAAGCCCAGCGGGTTTTTCTTTTTTAAAAGCAATATAATATTTATACAATTGTTACGAAAACATTGAAAACATCAATCACGTACTTTTGGTATAATATATTAGTTACTCTTTAGTTAATATAGTAGTACCTGGATGATTTTCGATCTTACCGACAAAGTTAAAAAAACTGAACTGGTTATTTAAATAAAAAATCATGAGTGCAATTAGTTTAATCGAAGTTTTCGCGTTTTAGAAAAAATACTAAAAAAGACATCGAAATAATAGATTTCCTCCCAAATGAATGGAACTTGAAAGAAAATTAAAAAAAGTCAGACCTAAGACATCCATAGACTCGAACCGGGTGCAACGATTTCGGGACCACCAAATTGTCCATTTGAGCTATTATAACCTTTAATCCACCGGCAAAATTTACCTACGTACTCTAGTGTAATTGTAATTTTTCATTGCCTGAAGACACGGAGATATTTTTTAAAAACAAATTCTAGCTAGATTGATTTATTGCCCCTGAAACCCCTTTTAAGGGTATTAGACAGATAATAACCCTTACTAAACAATTTTTGCTCAATAAATGTTTTAAACCCTTTGATAGATAATGTCTGCGTATTTTCTGAGACTTTGTTGTAAAAGCGTATATACATTTGCCCCACGAAGGAATTACTGACCCTTTGGAGTCGAAAAACTGGTACTTATAACTTACTTGTGCTTGTTCCTAGTATTTACCGAATATACATCACTATTTTTACTGCCACTATTTCCGTTTTGGTGTACATACATTTATTTTCGTAAATATATTGAGAGGCTAAACGCTAATAAATTTTTATGTTTCTCTAAGAGATATCTTCGGACCTAGGTTATAAATTGCTCTTTTGACTCTCTTTTGCAAAACAAAGATAGCTTCAGTCTGTCGCATTACCCCATAGCAAAATTCCATATGACATTATGCTATTGAAATAACTAAAATAAATGAATCTAGTTGTTTCAACACATGTAAGGTCTCTAATCACTTTACAGCATATGTTTCAGAACTAAGTCCGCTAGCAGATTAGATATCTCTATCTATAAAAAATAATTGCTATCAATTAGTCTCGCAAAATCTTGAAAATGGCTCGACCGATTTTGGTGAAATTTTTTGTATCTGTTTGAGTGGGTCTCTGGTTTCGCTAGTTTGAGATATATGAGTAGTTTAGTTATAGTCTTGTCCTATGCACATGGCTAGTCTCGGCTGAGGCTGGTGGCCGTCATTCGGTCTGCATGATATATTTATTAGTTATTATGAAAAAATCGAAAGACTAGCTACTTTGCGCCTGTACTCTATCTTTATTCTTCTGTCTAAATACATGATATTGATAATAACTGTTCACCATCAGGCAGCTATATTAGTAGTACAGTTGTAGCACGAATGGGTCGGCTCGGCCGGGTAAGGACCACGCTCTCATAGAATACTAGCGTAAAATAGCAGATGAACGCGCTGTGTTTAGTATTATGAGTGCAGAGAACCGGAGACCCTTTTAACAAAAACGAAGCATTTCGTCTTAGTCCTCACGGGTGGCAACGCATCTACATTTTAAACCGTAATCGAGGATAGATGTATGTGCCTATGGGCCATAATAACCACTTACCTACGGGTACTGGTGTAACAGGTGTACTGTGAGCTTGTTCGTCAACCTTATCCTATAAAAATAGGTAAATGTTATTAAAAAACGGACAAGTTCGAGTAAGAATTACATCCTGAGGATTTTGTATAAACTTACTTATGTATGAAGATAGTTTATTCGTTCCGGGAATTATAGGTAAGCTCCGAACATGACTCCAAGGAAAAGGTAAGTCGCATTAAAGGGCAAACCTAAAATGCGGTGATAAAAATGTTCCCCTATACATCGGTCTATATCACGGTCGATGCTCAAACTGCAAACATAAGTTTTTAATCGCAAGAACGATAATTAAAGATTTTCGAATACTTTTTTCGTAAGACCTTACTTGTCAAATTTCATGATTCTAGCTCAACAGGAAATACTATAATATAGGTTTTTGATGAGTTGATGCGTCATCATAGCAGCCATTCACAAGTCCCTGAATGGTGAATGGTGAGGCCCCAAGGAATGCATTAAGGCACGGTCCTGAGCCAGGTGGGTCAGGTGCATCCATCGACTTCCTGCGTGTGTTACCAGATCGTCACTCCATCTTTTGGGAGGCCTCCACTTCGTCTACCGGTACGAAGCTGCCACTCGAATACCTTTCTTCTCCATTGGTCATCGGTTCTTTGAGCTATATGGCCGGCCCATTGCCACTTAAAATTAATTTTAAAGTATCAAAATATGTAACATAAATGGCTCCTCTTATTTCTTTACTCTATTTCATCCCGTAGGTGTCGCAAGAGGCGACCACGGCAACTGTTCGAAAGACCTCACGAGTTCCGATAGATAGCGGAGTGGTATATCCACCTTTTCATTGATCATTACCAGAAGTGGCGATGTATAAATATCCCTTTGTAGTCGTTATTCCACGCTTTAGAACCAAACTAGTCTTTTGTAATGCGAATAGCAAAGGGTGGAATTGACAGAATCAGGCGTTACTTTGCGGAAATCCATTATAATAAATAGTCCCAGCACCACTACTCCCGGCACCACTGCCTGCCGGGAGTAGTGGTGCTGGGACTAGTGGTGGCGGGATTGGTGCATGCGATTGAGGGAGGGCGGGAGGTGCTCCTCAATCCGGGTAAGACACATCAATGTATTTTTAATTAGCGGAAGGATGCAAATTAATTAATATATTTATTATTAAAGGGTGGAATAATTTGCCGGCGTCTAACTTTCGGTCCGAGTACAATCTGGGCGTCTTCAGGGCAGGAGTGAGCAGGCTGTTGTTGCGCTAAGGCAGCGCGGTTTACAATCTGGGGCTGCATCACCACTTATAACTGGCACTGGCTTATAATAAGTTAAAAAAATCTACCACTCTATATTGTTCTGCGGTTATCGTAAGAGGCGAGAGAAGGAAACAAACCAGGATATTGACAATAGTATATCTCTGATAATATATAATAATAAAATAAAGGCGGTTGCGGGTAAAATATATTATATACCCCTTTTATCAATCTATTTCATCAAATTTTTGAAAAATTTCATGGCTTCCGTCAGATAGCTATTTACCATCTCATTTATACTAGACGTTTAATACCCATCCCGCGTCGGGCAGCTGCGAAAAAGGTTTATCTGGCAGAGCCACGCCGCGGTTATATTATGATTAAAGCTCGAACGGGGAAGAACCACGCTCTCACAGAATGGAAGTTCAATGCTGCTGTGTTTTGTATGGAGAACGTAGAGAACCGGAGACACCTTTTACAGGAAAGAACGAAGCTTCCCATCTTGCTCTTTAGACTCCACAAAGGTGACAACGCATCGTTATTTGTTTAAAGGTGATTTGAATAAAACTATATTTTTACGGTTTTTATGGAGGGCGTGAGCTTGGTAGGCAGATCGGTAACTGCAGCTTTTAAAAGTTGTCCTATGCGGTGGTTACACGTTCAGTATTTCATCAGTTAAGTCCGTCCGGCCAAAATGACCGCACGATTGTCGTCTAACCCACGGACTGACGGACTGATGGCCAGGACGGATAAAAGTTAAACATTTTAGATAATTTTCGTCAGTGCATTGTGAATGATGAAATACTGATGCGAGATTGATCGTGTAACCGCCGACTATCATTCTGGTGTCGGTCAAAGGTGGATCAGACTAACGGACCGAACTGATAAAATATTGAACGTGTAACCTCCGTATTGCGAATATTAGATTGAACTTATTTTTAATTTTCGACATTTAAAGTGCTTTGCAGTACCAATGGTAGACGCCGTAAGACTTCGTGAATTAAAAATAAGTAAAATTAAACGCGATAACATCTGCAAAGATTTCTTAAATTTACGTGAACATTACACATTGAATAAAACTATTTATACGGATTTTATCGCGTTTAATCAACTTATGTTTTATTCCCGCCGTTTCGGTTGGATTGTGAATGTGGTCTCTCTTACATAGGTCAAACAAAAAGATGTGTAAAAACCCGCGTGAAAGAACATGTAGCTGTGAAGCACCGACGTCCCGGGAAGTCTGTAGTCTGAGAACATACTCGAGATCGTCCCCACCGTTACATCACATTTGATATAAAACAAATCCTCACAAAAGAATACCGATTCGAAATTAAAAAACATCTTAATTTCAATAGAAAAGATAGATCGGTGCTGCCGTCTGCTTGTGATCCTATAATTAACGTAATTAAATCCAAACCCAAGCATATCACTGCAAGACTTCAAGATACTGTAAGCTCATTCTACGCAGATCGGACCAAAAATTAATATTCTAAAACTGAAGGTAACCGGACTAACTATGACATTGGGACGTCAAATATCTCAGTTCCCTCCGTGACCATGGGGGCTGTAAAGCACCCGAAACGTCGCGAATTAAAAATAAGTTAATTACTCGATAAAATCCGTATATACGGTTTTATTCAATACGATAAAATCCGAATTTTTTTTTAAACAACACATAAACAAAAACATACGGTTGTCGATCCGCCTGCCAAGCATGGCAACTATGGCAAATATCCCTCTCGTAACGTATGGCATATGTGAACTTATTATTCTCTATAGTAAATTAATGAACTAGTGAATGAATATTTTACGTGTAGTTCGTACGAAATCATCATCATCATCATTACAGCACTTCACAAGTTCTCACGTAGAGTCAGTCAGTCCGTCACGGTACTGAGCCACCTGCATCCATCGACTTCCTGCATGTCTTACCAGGTCGTCACTCCAACTAGTGGGGGTCGCCCATCACTACGTCTACCGGTACGAGGCTGTCACCCGAGAACCTTTCTTCCCCATCGGTTACGCAACCCCGCACATATATTTTTATGGACAGTTCCATAGTCGCCTTTTTTAATTTAATTCAAGTTGAATCTTAACATGATTTTGAATTGAATTTTTATTGCGTTTGAATTGAATTTGAATTGAATTGAATGGAATTAAATTTGAACTTGAATTAAATTGAATTAATCGCCTTTTCTGACAACCACAGGACGTAATGCAACCAACTCTCTCACATTCCATTGATATTTTTAAATATACATAATTTGAAAATAAACGTATTTTCTTAAAGAGAAAATACTTGCGTTTATTTTCAACTAAACCTTTTAACGATTGATTCTATTGATGTCAGCACTCTACACTATTACAAGTGCTAATTACATTTCCAATAAAATCGTTGAATAACATGATTCAACATCCTACATAAATTACGAGGCCGTATTATTAGGAAAGTATATATATATACTTACGCGGTATAGCCACGCTTCAGCTATATTATGGTTGTGGCACGAACGGGTCGGCTCAACTAGGCGAGGACCACACTCTCACAGAATACCAGCGTAAAATAGCAGCTTAATACTGCTGCGTTTCGTATTGTGAGTGTAGAGAATCCTTTTTACTGAATAGGAGGCGTTCCATCTTATTCCTCCGAGATGAAAACGCATCTGCATTTAAGAACCAGCTTGTTACCTTTTTTAAATCACACATATTTAACATACTATTATGTAAAACTAATACGTACTATGTAAAAACTATGTAAAAGATGAAATTATTTTATGATGCGTTAACCCCGATGATGATTATGATAACGATGACGTGATGTTCTATGACTTCCGTACGTTTCATCCACAAGCAACGAATTCAGATTAGCACCCAAATCCGAAAGGGATTATGTAACTTTCACTTTGAAGAAAAAATGTTATCCGCTCATAGAAATAAAATGATGTGTCTTACCTAGTTTGTAGAGCACCTCCCACCCCCCCTCACTTGCGTGCACTATCCCCGTCACCACTAATCCCAACACCGCTACTCCCAATACTACTACTCTAGGAAAGACACATCACCGTCGCGTCGATAATACGACACGTGTTTCGCCTCTACACGAGGCATCCTCAGGTGAAGTACTCCGCGGTGACTGACCTCTAAGTCAGTCTGCTTGAGGGAGAGCGGGAGGTGTTTTTCAATCTAGGTGTGATATTTCATTGAGCGGATGCACGCAAAGTAATTTTTACTAACTTTAATATAATGAATTTTTGAAAAGTAACACCTGATTCTATTAAAAATATGTGTAATTGACATTGACACTTGACAAACTATGACAGTTTTTTTGCACATTTGACTTTATTTATGTATGAGAGGGGACAATCGGGCATTTGGCTGACCTGATGGTAAGTTACTCCCGGCGCCTATGAACAACTGCAACACCAGGAGAATTGTAGATGCATTGCCGGTTTTTAAAAAAAGAATAGGCTCTTTTATTGAAGGTCCCTAAGTCGTATCGGTCGGTGGTAGTCGATTCCACAAGGAAGTTGTGCGAGGAAGAAAACTTCTTGTAAGCCGCACAGTAGTGGACCGCCAGTCATCTAGATGGTAAGGATGTTATCTCGAGTTTTGTTTAATAAGTAGAAGAGATAAAATACAGTGTAGTGGCGATGTCAGAATATCTACTACCCCACATCATTCCGTAGATGTCGTAAGAGGGAACCGAGAGAAACGAATCAGATGGGCAACAGCGACTTCCTAATAACAACTAAAAAACTGCGGTTGCCAACCCGCTTGCCAAGCGTGGCAACTATGGCAAATATCGCCCTATGAGGCAATCTATGGGGAAGTGCTATGTTGAGCCAAGGACGGTAACGGTAACATGTATATGTATATGACCATATTTAGGTAATTCATAGAAATATGAGAAAACTTTGAAAGTTTAGTTTGCGCATTTGACATTAGTTACTACATATTAGTGACGATTCTACAGACCCGAAAATGCAGTCAAATTCATAATTGCCTTCCTTTTGAGGGCTAGTAACACTGGTATTTTAAAGATCCTATTACAAAATCCAAATCTGAAAAGCATTTCACGTATGTACAATGTACATGCGAAGGTATCAAATATCTCGTTTTAGTAAGAGGTAATAAACAATACACAATGTATTGAGTTATGTAATGAGGTGTACAGTTTCCATTTTTGGTTTAAGTGTTTTTTGTTTTTCATTTTATTTATTTTTAAATAGGTAAGTTAGTAATCCTGTTTTATTAATGTGTTTTAGAAGTAAAAACTCCATTATTTTCGTCTATACAAAAATTTTATATGTGTTCGCCTACTTCAGTGCAGTAAATGAATGCATTTGCTTTATTTCTTTCAATACCTTCCGAATACCGAAAGATGGCGTATAATCATGACTTAGGTATATGTTGGATATTTTTTTAAAAATTTAAAAAATAACTTGCAGTCTACCATGGCCAGGTGATAACAGGCTACTGCATTCCGTGGATATTTGCAACCACATTATAATAAAGAACTCTCTGAGAACTATAATCGCATACTTCACATCATGTAATTATATTGGTTTTGCTTATCGTTCAGATTGAATCACAGTAGAAAAGGCACTTCTACTTAGCGGCGGGAACAAGGTAGAGGATGGCACATACTCGGACTTCGGACTCTCCCAGGTAGAAAAGTTTACGAGCATGTAGTAAAACTGAGACCAGGAAACTGCATCAAGAGCACTACACCTTTGGAACTGTGACCGCTAATCCAACTGTCAAGTGCGACGAATTTGGAAACCGTTATCCTTCCTCATACTAGAAGAACACCGCGTGAGCTGAACTATATTCATAATTAAATATATTCTTGAAATATTTTTAGGGAGATATTTGGGAACTCTACTATACTCATTATACAGTGAGAGCTAAACTGAATAATTTGATTTATACTATATACTTATTACACACTAATAATCATTTCTTATATTTATGCGAACACATTGAATTTCATTTGCTTTTTTCCCGACGTCCGTTTCGAAATCGACCAGTGGAGTCTCCCCGTGACCATGTTGTAAAGCACGCCAAATGTTGTAAATTAAACATAATAAATAAATAAATCGCGATAAAATCTTTAAAAATTATAATATTTTTAATACTTATTTTATAAGTCCCATGATAGTCTGGGATAGTCCATTTAAACATGGATCCCACATAAAAAAGAATATGCGAATAATTTTACTTTACTAGTATGAAAAACTCACTATCAAATTAGTAGCCTATTAGGCAACTAATTTGATAATGAGTTTGTGATTTTGTAGCCTTGTAGGCGATGGGTTACCCACCTACTACTTCTTTTATAATTTTAAATCTAAAGCCAATTTTGCGTGAAATCACCGCATTGAGCCAATACAATGCGGTGCGAATAGCTACTCTGTAGTAATGTAAAGATTTACGTGTTGCGATATTTTTGATTTTAATTTTTTGTTCTTCGGATGTCACGAATACGGTGAGTTCATAATATATTTTTATATATTGGTCAAATCTGTTTTGAATATTTCAATGAAAAATTAAAATTTAAAAATCTAATTTAAGTTAAAATATTATCGATTGTAAATTTTCCACGTTTTGGATAAGTCCATGTTAAGAATCACTACTATATTTGTACAAAACAAGCGCATAATTGCATCTGTGATAAAAAAATCAAGATTGTTTGCCATAAAGTTCTTCTAGGGCCAAAAGAAAACATTTGAAGAGTCGAATCGTAGTTGGTTACTGTTGGAAAAAACTTAAAGAAAATTGAATAATATAGGACATGCCACTTCACAGCGCTTGTCTTTACCAAATTCTGGTAACCTGAAGAGCAGTGCACACGTAAGAAAAACTACCCCAGTGTGTACGTAGGACACACACGTGCAAACTCGCCCCTAGCCCGGCTCATTCAGATCAGTTCCAGTGCCGGTTTTAGCGCCGTAGCGTATGGACGCTTCGCGTTTTCCGAATCAAAACGACCGATCTTATATCGAGGATTTCAAAACTAGTGAGCGACGTTGAGTGTTTCGCTTTTATGGCGGGAATTGTGAATCTCATGTGAATTCTGTTCTTATCTGTGGTTATTGTGATTTGATTATGGGATCCATCTGATTGCAAAGAAGCTGACCCGATCGGTTTTTGGAACGTCTTGCTCCAGTAAGCTATTTATAATGATTTTATCATAGTCTTCACTGTGCTTCTCATTTATCAAAGGTTTATTTTTAATATCGTCGTTTCTCTTTTATCTGTTATAGCTTTAAGGAGAATTCAATATTATTTTAACTTTTATAAAAGTTTTTGGCAGTATACATTACATGCCAGTTCTGAAAGAAGGATTCTTATTAGAATATTTTATTAAATAAATTACAGATAGTGATATCAATTAGTAGCTCTTTAATATATTTAACAGTATGTTTAGTTCTTTATGAGACGTAAACCTATTTAAATAATATCGTTAAATGTTCAGCTAATATCGTTTGCTATTAAACGTTGCGGCACAATTTAAATGTAAATTTAGAAGATTTTCTGAATTGCGTACTTTAGGTGTCGCGGTAAAATTTGCTGAGAATAGATAAGGACCACGTGAATGATTAACGTTGGAAACATTTTATCGAAAATTTAGCAATGTAAATGCATTTCATTAAAAAAACAGGTTATTATGTCACGATTTTACGTTTTTTTAACAAGTTTCAAGGACTCCTTAATAACGAACTGAAATTTATTTTCAGTATGTGTAAATTCGAGCCCTGTCTTTCGTTCATAGTTTATAATATATCGTAGGCATTTTAACTTTTTCGATTTATGATTATAAACCTCGTCTAATGACCTTAAGATTCCTATTTTATAATATAGTAGTAGATCACTTAATTATTCATTAATGGTTTAGTGCATATGATACTGGAAAATCTTACCCATTGTTATTATGAAAATATAGAATGAGAATTTAAAGACTTCTTTGTTTTTGACAGCAATATGAAGACGCGTAGTCATTGCAAAAGGTTTATTAAAGCAATTTCTAACTCGGGCTTGGCTAACATCATTTGAAAGTGCATTTGAAGTAATAAGTATATTCAAAAATCCTTTGAATGTTTTACAGTTACTAAGAAATTCGAAATTCTTTGTTTCAAGGATAATCTTATAAAATATTATGTACATATTATGTCATAGACATCTTATTAATAAAATCATTCAGAAAACAAGCTCACCAGTAACTGTATCTTTTTCTAAACTGCATAGAGACATAGAGTCCTTAACATAATTATAGTCCTCAATACAATTATGGCTTATATACATAGTTTTCTACTCAATTAGAATAAAATTTTAAACTCACACTGTACACCATAGGGTTATTATATATTTGTAATCTTTTAAATTAATTATAAAAAACTATATTTGAAATACTACAGAGGTAAACGATCCACTTATTCTATCCTGTTCAAATCGTCTAATGGCGTCAATTTTAACAACAACACACACAGTCCACCTAATGGTAAGTGGATACTGTACATATCTATACTGCCCATAGACATTTGCATTTATTCCCGATTAAGAATCAAAATTCAGATGCGTCGTCACCCCTGAGGAATAAGATACAATGCCTTGTTTCATGTAAAAAGGGTATCACATGACATCACACACAAATATACCAACCATACCATGTAGTAACCATGGGTGCTGTAATGCGTCCGAAACGTCGGGAATAAAAGACAGAAAAAACTAAATACGATAAAATCCGTAAAACGAGTTTTATTCCAAGTAGTATTAGCGTAAATATGAGAAATCAATTTATGAGGCAGTCTATGAGGGAGGCTTAAATTCACAAATGAAATTTGGTGGGATGTAATAAATAAATTACGTGAGTAATAAACGCTCAATGTTTAATTAATTCCTAAAATTTTATATAGATTCTATATCGAAAACGTCGGATGAGAGAACCTGAAGCGCCGGGATGCATAATTATTTGATTCCAATACCACGCAACATTAATCACAAAGAATTTTTGTCAGAGATCTACTGGAGTGCGCTCTCCCGCAAAGTTCCGTCATGTTCCCGTTTTATTATGCTTTCTTTATTAGCAAATTTCGTTTATTCAGATGTAAAGATGTTTTTTTCCTTTGTTTTTTTAATGATTTAATGGAAAGTGGATGCTGTGGCCCAAGATATTCACTATATATTATTCTATTAAGATAATTAACACTTATTCCAGGTAAGACTCAAAATGCATATGAGTTGTCACCCCTGAGGACTAAAATGGAATGCCTCGCTAGCATTAAGTATCGAGATCCGTGCTTCACATTTGAATAAAGTGCTACAAAATATATATTTAAGTGTCAGCGTAAATATTTATAAAATCAAAGTAACTTTTTGATTTCTTAGTGTTTGGTGTGCTAAAACCTGGTCGTCGTGTGGTTTTCTAAACTTTTATGCTAGAACCTGGCCTCTTAGTGGATCTCTCCACCTGAAATCCTGCTAGGTCCTTTGAACAATAGAACGGCTAACATTTACGCGTCGAGACACGTAGCTTTGGCCAGCCTTCTGTACTAGAATTTTTTCAGTTACCTTTTTATCGTCTATTTTATAACACTAAGATTAATAATAAGTTAAAGTAATATTAAACTTGGGCAAAATCAACATGATCCTGTCTAAAATTTAATTGACGTTAACAAAGAACTGTTACGATTCGTGCCAAACCGGTACTTTTAAGGAAAGGGTTTATATTTTTTTAATACACTCACCATAAAAATACACAAAATTAAGCTGCTATTTTACGCTCTTGTTTTGTGAGACCATGGTCCTTCGCCGGTCGAGCCGACCCATTCGTGCTCCAACCATGATATAGTTACAGCGTGGCTCTACCACTTAAAAAACGTAGGTTACGTTTTCGACTTAATTGGTCACAAAAATTCCCCTTATCGAAAATCAAAATAAGGTCTTTGATTTTATCTAATAATCGCCGTATCTGACGCCAAGAAGGTCTAAGTTATGAACTTAGCCAACAAATTTGCTAACACAGCTGGTCTGAAGTGCATTGTTAGGAGTTAAATCTTCTCTCCAATCACATCTCAGTTTGACGAGTCGTTAAAACTTAAAGGTTACACAATTTAACTAAGACAAAATCTTTCGCAGTCGGTTACGTTTAACTTATAGATAGCTGGTGATTTAACAATTATACAAATCAAAGGTAGGTTGTCTTATTATCAGGCTTACCTGGTAAGGCAATGCTGCAGGTATATTATAGTTACAGCATGAATGCGTCTGCTTGACCAGGGAAGGACCACGCGCTCATAGGATACCAGCGCGAAATAACAACTTTATACTGCTGTGTTTCGTATGGTGAGTGTAGAGAACCGGAGACTCTTTATATTAGATTCGAGGCATTCCATCCTAGTCCTCGCGGGCGACAGAGCATCTGCATTTTGATCCTTAATTAAGGATAAATGTAGATTTCTATGGGCCACATCATATTACCATCAGTTGAACTGCGGCTTGTTCGTCACCTTCATTCTGTAATAAAAACATTAAAATGTGTGTGGCGTACTGCGTGATAACGCTCCTTTTCTGCAGGAGTCCGTCGGGGTATGTACCATCCTCTTAACCTCGTAACCAAAGCAGTAGTGCTGGCTCTGCTGCATCGCTCTAGAGTCATTACATGTTATTTCTCTTAGGTGATAATAACAATAATAATAATGTCCTCTAGACCGAATTTCGGTCACGGCGGCCAGCCTTAACGGAGACTAGCCATCGGCGCAGGACAGGATTATAGCGTCGAAGTGTATGCGCGAACACAGCTGCACTCTTTTCCCTCAGTCTTATAGTTTTTTGGGACGGCAAACCGACGTGATCGGAGAGCGATCAGGGGCAGGATCTACAGCTTTACGTGCTCTCCGAGGCACGGGGTTGAAACGTCACCAACTTGCATACTTTGGGATGCTACTGAGAATTTCTTACTATTATCCTCATGCACAGCAGTAGTGCTTACAGCAACCTGACCGTCAGGTCAGTCAGAGGTGATAACGCATATGTAAACATTTCTGGTTACAGTATTTTAAATGCCTATGAGCCTATTACCACCAGGTTTTAAACGTGGTAGAGCCTTGCTGCAGTTATATTGGTAGTATTGTTGTAGCACAAATGATTCGGCTTGACCGTGGAGGGAAAACCAGCGTAAAATGGTAGCTTAATGCTCTTATGTTTCGTATGGTGAGTGTAGAGAACCAGAGACCCTTTTTACTGGAAACGAGGCATTTCACCTTAGTCCTCACGGGTGACAACGCGTCTGCATTTTGATTCGTAATCGAGGATAGATGTAGATGTCTATGGGCCACAG
>DWHP01002721.1:0-14132 GCA_018247895.1 Parnassius honrathi
GTGTATATATGTGTGTGTGTGTGTGTGTGTGTGTGTGTGTGTGTATATGTATATGCAATAATATAAGGGTCCGTTTAAAAAAACCTCTTCTGGTCACATCATGATGTGACGAGATCTCAAAACACTTTGAGGTTTGCACAGTCCAGTTTTCGCGAGCTTACCTGCACGAGCCATTGTACAGTCATGACTGCACAGGCCTGGAATGCGCAGGATTTTCTCCGAATGTGAAACTTAGAGGCCGTAATGACTTGGAAAAACGAAGTCGATTCTGAAGCTCCAGACTTTCAGGCCTCCGGGTGCGGATGTTGGTTCAGTCGCCTATTTCACCCCACGTTCCCATTACTGCTGCATCAAGAGTACGGCCCCCCAAAATGCGAATGATATACACGTTTTCGAGTTATTGCAATTATTCCCAACACATTTTTTTCAATCTTAGAATAAATCAAATTAAAATGTAAATTTTTGAAGTTTCTATCTTGCTACTTGCTTAGTCTAACTAATTGCTACTTAGCTATCTCCGTGATTTGATTCGCCGATGCCCTAAATTTAAATTTGACCACGGCCTTTATTTGCGTTACTAACAAGCAATCGATTTGACGCCTTAATCCGTGTACACTGTTAATTCGCTGGATTAGAAGAGAGTGAATCACGCTGGTAGAATATAATAGAATAATTTTTTTATTCAGTATAGATTAAAAGTAATGTAAAATTTATATATAAATTAATTTATTAATGATAGTCAATATTTTACTTTACCACTGTTTTTTACTGGTGAACGTAATATGGTGTTTATGTGAAATTTTATGATTTTCTTAAGAGTTCATTTAAAATGCGATAGAGCCATGCTGCAGTTATATTAGTAGTATAGTTGTAGCACGAATGGGTCGGCGTGAGTCACGCCGTTCCCCGGTCACGCCGCGTGACCGGGGAAGGACCACGCTCTCACAGAATACCAGCGTAAAATAGTAGCTTGATGCTGCTGTGTTTCGTGTGGTGAGTGTAGAGAACCGGAGACCCTTTACACTAGTAACTATGTGTTTCATTTTAGTTCTCAGGGGTGGTAGAGCATCAATATACCATCAGGTGGAATATGTAGGTACTCGTTTATCAGCTCATTCTTATAATATACCTAAACTTCTTTTGTCACGTCTGCGGTGAAAAAATTTTTCAACTTTCCTCTACTTAATTAGATTGGTATGATATTAATTTATATTAATTAATTATAGTTAAAATATTTGTAATGGTTAATACAATATTATATTGTGAGCCCACTTTAAAGGGAGTTCATGATACGTACTGGATAACTATGTAAAAATGCTTTGAAATCGCCATACATATTATTAGAGTAGTTCGTAGAGAAGTAACTTAATATTCTTGAGTCTGTTAGTGTAGTGAAAACTTATGATAGCAAAATAATAAAGTGAAATAACTTAAATTGGACATTTTAGAAACTCCCGAAAAAACAGTTGATGATCTTCAAACGATTGAACCGATTTTGATAAATAATGTCTTAAAACCACCGCTAGTATACATGTTTTTAATTTAAAAACCACACTCAAATCAGCTCACCCGTTTAAGAGCTACGGTGCCACAGACAGACACACAGACAGACATACACATAGACATGCACACATAGCGGTCGAAGTTATAACCCCCACTTTTTAGTCGGGGGTACATTGTAATAGTAGGCTGGTGGGTAAAATTATATTATTCACTAGCGTTCCGCCCCGGTTTCCTACTTTCTTAATCTCTGGATCTCGACAACAGCGCCCCCTACCGGGGCCAATTGAGTTTTTAAACCATCGAGGGACCCACTCAAATAAACACAAAAAAGAAACATCAAAATCGGTCGAGACATTTTCGAGTTTTTGCGAGACTAACGGACACCAATTGATTTCTACATATAAGAAAGAAATTATCATACGTTTAAAGAACAACTACTTAGCTTTTACACTTATTAAAAAAGGGTAGTATGACGTGTTAATTCTCATTCTCTACGTTTCGTTGAGCAAAGTTGTTTTAATAAACTATATGTGTTATCAAAAAAGTACTAGAAACGCCGTCTAATACATTGTGTGTTATGGCCTCGTACGCCTCGACAGTGTTGTAATGATAGAGAGGTTTATTAGAGCCTACAATACGGTACAGGAGTCTCATCAGTATGAACTAGGTTTGGAAATGCAGCAACGAAATGGTCACAGACTCTTCGTGATGCTGCGGCATTGTTCCCGTACTGTTGTTATTCTGTCGGCGCTGCGCCGGCGATGGGAATTTCCCACGTTGGACAAAAATATATTATATTAATGATGTAAATAATAAACAAAGATTTCAAAATTAATATTAAAATAATAACCATAAAAACAGAAAAGTTTCTATCCTTTATAATTACGTATATAAACATCATCGTCATCGCATTGCATCATCAGACTTGTTCTGTTTATGTTCACGTGAGGTGTTTTGATATATTTTGTGAAATTTCAAATATTTTTGAAAAAATTGCAAAGCTTAGACCCTCACATGGATAGTAATGTTATCTTATCACCAGTTTGTGGTATTTGGCTCAACATTATATACGTATTTTTCACTATTGGTCGATTATTATAATCTTGTCCATCAATAAACGAGGTCTACGCCAACGCCAACAAACGCCACTTGGGGCGAGGTTAACATTTGGAGAAAAGGATGTACTTGTAAAATTACCCTCATCAAATGCGACAAAAATTTATTGGTATTTATTTTAGTCAGTAAAAGAGATATAAGATAATAGTAATGTAAAAGAGATATAATAGAATTTCTCTAAGCAAGCATAGAAGGTATAATGTTAAGTACTACTTCTCTTACCTTTTCCTGCCATTAGGTAACAGTTATTACGTTTCGATTTCAAAGTTATTTCGGTTGAGTTCTCAGGAATGATGACGTATCACTACTTTCTTTGTTTAAAGTTGGTTACAGGTTTCCTTGAGTTATAGTAGCCACTTGCCATCGGGTCATCCGTTTCTTTCTCATTCTAATTCTGTAAAAAATGAAAACGTTTACGTTTTCCTTAGTTAAAAATTAAGAATGATGAAGTCTTGGGTTTCCTCATGTTTTATTTAACTGGCAAGTACCATTAAACCCTGTAAAAACTTAGTCGAGACCACTGTCCTGGAGGGGTGCCATTTATAGGTTATGATTTAATTTATAGCTTTCAAAAATAATTTTCTGCAATTTCCAACAAACTAGTACGTAAGTTTAAGAAATTATATTTAATGGATGACATTATTTCTCAATCTCCATCGGGCGCAAAAGTTAAAATGAATGTACAACAATGGAATAAACATTTTAAGGTTGAATTATATCATTTTTGGTTTCATACTTGACAGACAGTAGGAAAATTATATATCAGAGGCGTTCCTATTTGGAGACCGTAGGTACTGGACCTTAGAGTTGTGAGAAACTAGTAATGACATAGTACCAATGTTGCCACATATTAGATCCGCTTACAACAATCTTTAAATTATTACTAGATTTTTAACCAACAATTCTGTATTGATTCTTTTTCTTTGTTTTTTCCCTGTTGCAACTGGTTGTAGCTTCGTAAATTGTTTCTAATAAAACCAACATTACAAGTTAATAGTCTATTTAAAAAAAATTAAACATTGTTGTATCTTTGCAGGAAAGAACCTCTACAACAATGAACATGTAGCCATAAAGATGGAGCCTATGAAATCCAAGGCTCCACAATTACACCTAGAGTACAGATTTTACAAGTTACTAGGCACGCACGGTGAGTATTGCATAGTAAGAGCTTTTAAAATTCCAACTAAAAGGCCAGTAACCCAAGTTATTGTTTATATCCACGTTAATTAGCATAACTCTCGAACATGCAACCTATTTATGTCACTGGTGTAACGCAATGATTTTGTTTTTCAAATAACACAACTTATTGCGTGAGTTGTAAACAGTATGGCTGCACTACTCTTTACAAATAACTCATCTTAAATTTTAAAATTATAAAGTTTAACAAGCTGTATCATAAGTAAACATTGAAAAATCTACCGCGATGGCTTGTTTGCGTGGCTTTCCATTTTGCTATAGACATCACTCACTTACTTATCAAGAAACATTATTTTGTAATAATTTAACATTAATTAGAATATCCCAAACAACGCTGCTCTGTTAGTAGTAAATAAAAAAATATTTACTTTTTTTACTACACTGCCCACTTTGCCATTCATCATCATCATCATCATCATCATCATCATTACATCTTGTCAAATGTCCACTGCTGAAAATAGGCCTCCCTCATAGATTATCTCATAGAGTATATTTGCCATAGTTTGGCAACTGTAGTTTTGACATTATTTTAAATAGTAATCAGGAAGATGCTGCTGCCTACCTGTTGTTTCATATTCAGCTTCTTACGTCACCCTGGATGACATGGGGTCGTGGATTATCATACGTATCTACTATGCGGCGAATCATCTCGCTATTACTCTGTACTAATAATAATAAGTTTATTTCATTTCATTTGTGTTATAGAAGTTTTGTTATGCTCTCTCAAAAACGTATTAAAGGAAATACTCCTGTATCGTGGAAGCATTTGACGCACAAATTGCACATGGACAAACAGCCAGACACGTCTACAAATAGTAGGTTATTTGTAGACCATACAAACACTCTATACGGGATTCGAATCCGTGGCCCCACAGCGCCTCAACCAATTGCTTTGCCGTCAAAAGTAAAACATATAAAATAAATATTTGTACCGCTTAGATATATAAAACAGGTTCTCTGACTGTATAATATTATATTCACGTCTTAAAAAGACCGTTGCTGAGACCTGACCTATTCCATTATTTCAAAGGACTTCTTATAATGATAACGTTAGGTGACGTCATAGGGTAATGGCAGTTCTAGATTTTCCGTTACCATTCTGGCGTAAAGAAATGATTACACCTACAGTAGTAATCTTAATAAATAGATTATTACTATTCATGTGGTTAGATTCCTATCTGTCGGAAAGCAACATATTTTTTTAACCGACTTTTAAGACGTGGAAGGAAATGAAGTGGCAGATTCAATGGACAACTTACGTCACTGTCACACGGCCCTTTATATACTGCTAAATACGAGTATTGATTTTTAAATCGTCGTAGAGGGCATTCCAAAAGTGTACTACTTGGGAACATGTGGCGGCCGCTACAACGCCATGGTCATGGAGTTGTTAGGACCCTCGCTCGAAGACCTATTCGTTCATTGCGGTCGAAGATTCCGGTTGAAGACGGTCCTTTTAATTACAATTCAGCTCGTAAGTGTCGTGTTCATTCGTTAGATAGGTGATTGTTTTTCGACACAACACCGTAACCGATATCCGACGCTCCGTTCGACGGTATATATCGCAAGGGCACTCGCAAACCGTGGTCATGGTCGTTGTAAAGGCTCGCGATTCATTACAAACAAGATGGATATTACTACACAATGGGCGTTACGTTCTCGCTTATTGTTTATTATGACTTACGGCCGTGACTTTATTTTTTCTTAATTTTTATTTTATAGCAATGCTCTCGCGTTTCGGCCTAGTTATCGCGTATTTTAAATATCGGTTATAGTGTTGTGTAGTACTGGTGAAAGCGAGAGCAATGCTCGATGTACATGAGTAAGTACTAATTAGTTTCGCCTATTTGTCTCCTTCCCAATTCCCTCCCGTACCTTCCGTGATCCCTGCAGCTCCTTCCACAGCGGAAGGGATCCCCGAGGTGTATTACTTCGGGCCGTGCGGTAAATACAATGCGCTGGTGATGGAACTACTGGGCCCGTCGCTCGAGGACCTGTTCGATCTGTGCGGGCGACGCTTCTCTCTAAAGACTGTCCTAATGATCGCCATGCAGCTGGTGAGTATACTTATTAAATTTTTTGACTATATATACGGAAAAAGATCAAAACACAGTAAGTACATAATCGTTTTTAAAATATTTTAAGAATTACTGAAGTACGTTTTCTTGATAGAGATTGGTTTTACTTCAGGGAGTAATGAACCTTTATAAGGTAAAACTGAGTAGAACAACGTGTTAATTGATATATATTTATGAGTTGTCACAATGATATTTTTAAATCAATCAAGTCAAACAAACACCATTATAATTAATTTAACTTAAATCCGAAAGCCGGCCAAGTTTTGAGATACTGTTAAAATTAGCACATCCAAATTATATGTTGTAAAAATTCATTCATGATGGTACAACTACCTAACATGAAGAAGTATCACACACCGTAATCATCACCGTTACAGACCATCACAGGTCAATTGCTGAACAGTCCCCACTTGCTAAATCCATCGATTCCTTCCATTTCTACTACAAAAGCTTTTTGATCAAGGAAGCATAAAACGTTGTTAGCCTTCATGTATTGTATCTACATATCTATAGCCTACTTTTGTTCTAATTATCACAATGACGTCATATCTTCTAGAAAAGCTTTAATTTTTCAGACGTCTTAGTTATTGCTTCCTTTACTTAATCTGCTTACTTAAGTAATGTTGTTATCACGTTTTCTGACGCATCACCTTGTTATTCTCATGGTTGTCCTCTCATCCAAGTGATAATTTTTCTATCATTGTCACCTTATCACAATATAGTTTCTAATCTACGAACGTTTTTTTCATTTTTCGTTCAGTTTTTTCATTTGTCGCTATTCGTTTCAGTTTCCCTCGTGGATAATATTTAATAAAGGATTTAACGTTATGGCTGACTAATCTGAAATTAATACAAGGTATTTTTCTTTTGACGTTGCCCTATTTTTATATTTTTAACCGAGGTCAAACACACGAAAGTCCTGTAGTACTAAAAACATACGCGTCGAATGTTTTTTATAAATTTTCACCGATTTCTCGGAAACGGCTAACCGAGTCAGATGATTCTTTTTTTATTTAATAAGGGTTGAAAGATTTCTTAAAATTATTAAATTATTATAAAGCCAGTGCTTGACAGCAAGGTGGTGATGAAACCCTAGACGGTAAGGGTGGAAAATACGATGAAATTGGGTAAACATTTTAATGCAACTATTTAGAGGAAACTCCACTCAAAAGGATATGTCCAAACCAACAGCCAAGGTCTTCCTCTAGGGCTCCACTGCATGCATCATCTTAGAGTCAGGCATACTAGACGATCACCAGCTGGTGGATCTCTAGGTACCTAATGAGTTGGTAGTTTATAATGGTTTCCATGATTTTGAAGAACATGGAGATAATAGGCCTGTAGTTGAACGAGTCTGAACTGTCGTCATTTTTAGGTATCGGGTGTACTAAAGCTGTCGCTCATGAGTTTGGGACTAGGCCAGTGATTCGTTCTTCCTGTGCAGGGATGGAAGAGATGACTGACAGATATATT
Source organism: Parnassius honrathi (assembly GCA_018247895.1). Taxonomy (NCBI): domain Eukaryota; kingdom Metazoa; phylum Arthropoda; class Insecta; order Lepidoptera; family Papilionidae; genus Parnassius; species Parnassius honrathi. The sequence continues at coordinate 7,368 of DWHP01002721.1, forward strand.
TCATTTCATTTCATTATATTTCAATAATTAAGCTTCCTATTAAAAAGAACAAACCCGACTCCAAAAATAATAATTACCACATAATAGTTTCTGTAGTCAGTACAAAGAATAAATGTATCCAAGAGTTTGTACTTCGTTTTGTGTACACGTTGTGTACTTTTCATTCAGAGTAATTATTATAATTATATGCTAGGTGCATTGTCTTGTGATATCTCATTGCTGCCGAAATAACATTGCATTGTTGTCTTACGTGATAATCTGTTTAATGTCGCTTCTTGATAACTGTGTCGTTACCATCATCCTTTTTATATCTTGGCCATCATTACGTCACCAGGCCGTCACAGTTATTTATAGGCCTGTTCATGTCGTTTTCGTGTCATTTTGTTACTGATATTGCTGTTTTCTCCATTGTTTTGTCATTTGCTTTTTTACTGGACATTAATGAGTATTAATTTTTATCCACTACTCCTTTTTGATTTATTCATCTATTCATTACATCTTATCAAAATTCCGCTGAACATACGCTTTCCTCATCGATTGCTTCATAGAGGGGTAGACTGCATAGTTGGTCTATGGTTGTAGTAGTGCGACTGCTGATCATGAGGTCCTGGGTCTGTCCTGGGGAATAGAGAGTGCACCTGTGCTTGCGCATACACTTGGGCACTATAATCCTGTCCTGCGCCGATGGCTAGTCTTCGTTGAGGCTGGCCGCCGCGGCCGAAATTCGGTCTGGAGGAGATTATTATTATTATTGTCTGCCACAGTAACACGCTTGGCAAGAAGTTTGGCAACAAATATTTTTTATTATTTTCGATTGTTATCAAAAATATGCTGCTGTTGTTTTTCTGTTTCATTGCTCTCAGTCGTTTCTTACAACGTCTACGCTATGATAAGCTGGATCAGAGATCATCTCGTTCACAAATACCATCGTAAAATATGCCTATGCTGCTGTGTTTAGTATAGTTAGTGAACGGAACCGAAGACCTTTTTTACTCATTTACAAGTTATTTCATCTTAGTTAACAAAAGATACAGCGTGCCTACATTTTGTACATATTTTTTTTATCAATGGTAAAGATATCTATGGACCAAGCACTACATACCCTTACTATCAGCTGGACCGTGTGCTTGTTCGTTACCTTTACTTTTATTAAAAAAATGATGTCATGACGTTACTGTGTCGTTCATTTTATAGAAATGTTTCGATACAGTATCGAATACAGCGGCAACAATTCGGCGGTAGTCGTAGCGAATCCAAACTCGAATTAATTGTACTATGCCCAAACATTAAGTCCGACTTTCATTCGAATCCACTACCTGCAGAATATTCGCTATCCGGCCGGTAGTAATCAATTAAATCAATACGAATACCGATATGCAGTTAAACAAATGCAAACGAGTTTAACTAACGCTAATTTGTACGCTCTATCGGTTCTAGGATATTTGAAACAATGGACTAATCTATCTCGGTTGACGTCATTCGTTCTAAATGTAGTGCTCCATTTCGCTCTGCAGTGAAAAATATTTGTTTATTCCATTATTACTGTCGGATTCCTTAATGAATTCAATAATTTGTTTTCAAGAGGCAGTAGAAATTGCTGCAAAGACTAATGACTTTTACTTCTTTGTTTACGTTTGAACAACTTTTCCCATCTTATAACAAAAAGTAGTTTGTAATTCTCAGGTTTCAACTATAGTCTGTTTCAATAAAGAAATCCCGTGGAAGATAAGCGAATAATATGTCAAAGTATAAAATAGGTATGCAATATGACAGTAAAAGTCAAATTTCGCGAAAACTGGCGCCGCGGGTAAAGGTCTTCTTTCGTGACAAACACTCTTCTTTAAGCCAAATTGTTGATTTTCATGTTAGATAAGAAAATCAACTATTTTGAAAATAGTTGCGGTGAAGGAGATTCTAACTATGAAAAATATTTAACCCAATTATTTGTTTCAAATTTAAAACTAATACCGTTACTTCGAGTAGTAAGAGTTATCGTGATTAATTAGAAACTTTCTGGTTTCTCGCAATTGCCTGATTTTGGTTCATTACTCCGATCCATCGGGCCAGTAATGAAATGAAGTGCTTAAGTGTAATATTTCGTAAATAACCAATCAATATCGTCCTGGTCCGTTTGTACTTCATCATTTTCTCCTGCTGGATATATAGGCCGTTGAAGGGTGGATTTGCCACAAACCAGGATCGGCCTTTGATGCTACTTTCCGTCGCCGGTTTTGGTATTTTACGATTAATGTAAATGGCATTTTTTTGGCATTTACTATAGTCACCCCTAGGAACGCAATGGTGTGACCGATTCGCCTCCACACGGTTGCGACATTTTCTAACTTGTGTATATTATAGCAGCAAAGAAAATTATTGGACAATACCGTTCTCTTATACTGTAAAAGAAGCAGGATTATGAAATTTTATATCATTTTGTACAAAATTTTATCAAGTTCATTCTTATATGTAATTACATGCAGGTTAAAAGATAATTTCAGTGATGCGAAAATCGAAGGCAGTTAATTAAACTTTTAAATTACTTAATAAAAGTATAGTTATTATTAACAATTATTAACTTAATAATTTACTGTCGATTTATTTCAGCTTCATCGTATCGAGTATGTCCACACAAGACACCTCATATATCGGGACGTAAAGCCGGAGAATTTTTTAATAGGTAGAGCATCGACGAAAAGGGAAAAAATCATTCACATCATTGGTAAGTTTTAACATATTTTACTTTCTTATTCGATACTTTAATAAACATCATTTTAATATATGGATGTGAAATTTGAATTAGTGACACTCGGATTTGCACAAGATCGGTTATCTAAGGTTAGATTTACTACTTTCAAGTTCAAGCTTTATCTTTAAAATCTAATGTGTAATAAATCTGAAAAACATTACTGCAAAATCTATTAAACAACTTAAGGGTTAAAACTTTCTAATCGGGGCACAACAGTGGATGTAATAGCTCCTCTACATGGTGAACCATCGCGATGGCCCACTATGATGGGCCAGCGTGTGGAGGGCGTTGTGGTGTCGGATGGCTTATGGCGCGTGCGATGCTCTTGGGATGGCGTCGGTGTCGGTTTTTCGGCTGCACATCAAAGGTAGTGGGCCAGGGATGGCGGTACGCATCTACACGTGGCCCGTTCTATACTTGTGTGTACTCGACGGTTAAGTGAGGACTTTCCTGCTTTGTTTGTTTATTTAAGAATTTTCTTAAAAATGAGGAATATGTGGCCTCATAATGAATTGATAAAAATTTTAGAAAAACATCGGGGAGAAAGCGTGATACGGAATCTAAGACAAACCACACAAAGATAAAAATGTGTGCGATGGATAGATAACATCCACCATCTTCTACGCCATTTCTTTTTGATAACTCTATTCTTGTGCCCATTAAGGAAATAACGGTATGGTATTGCCGCAGCGGCTAATGCTTCCACGTCCATCTCGAAAAACGTTTCATTCACAACTAAATGACGCGATCCTGTAGTTGCTCGTGTGGAGCCGTTTCGCTAGGCCAGCGCTGGCCCATCATGTGGAGGAGCTATAAAGTAGGAGTATTACGTCGCATGATGTCACAAGTCGACCAACGCCACGGATTTCCCCCTAAAACGCCAATCCGATTTGTTCGAGCGAGTACGCGCAACTGGCGAGCCCAGCCTACCCGTTGTGACCGGCGATCACAACCGCCGCACCGCATCACCATGACAGACCGAGGCACGCGAGATTCATAAAACTGGTTCGTTTTCATATAGAATTAAAAATTCGGAAATTGTTTAATTGGTCCAATCTATATGATTTACATACGCGTGAGTCAAACGAAATGACAGTGAACACAGCGAACAGCAACGCATTCACCCACGCCCCGCCGCGACGCCGCGCGCCTTCGATGACTTCGAATAGATCGGATGCAATATCACAGTCGAGCCTGCATCTCCTCGAGCCTCTACCTAGGAACGGCGCGTGCATGACATCATGCTTGAGGAGCCAGCTTAAGACTCACAAAGGTTTACTCCTCGGCAGAGAAGAAGCCACTCAACTTCGTATTGTGAGAACGCTTAGTCCATCCGATGCTAAGTACATTCTGAGGCTTATAGACACCTACAGCTATCACCTATTTATATTTATAATCAAAATGCGGATACGTTGCCAGTCACCCATTAGGACGAAGATGGAATTTCTCGTTTAGAGTAAAATGGTCTCCAATTCTGTACACTCACGATAAACGCACAGCAGAATTAATATGTTATTATTTTATGTAGGTATTATTTGTGAGCGTGGTTCTTTCCTAGTCGGCCCGATCCATTCATGTTGTATCATATAAAAGCTGGAGCGTGACTCTTTAATTGTATAAAAATCTTACGCGTGAACCAACACGCACTGGGCTTTCCAATCTATCTCCTCTCCTTTATCAAAGTTCGTAAGCTACTAGTATCTACGAAACGAAACTGAACAGAAGAGTGTCACAACCAGATCATAACTTCCTTATCATAACTAAGATTCTTTACGTGATAGAGCCATGCTGCAGTTATATAAGTAGTATAGTTGTAGCACAAATGGGTCGGATCGATCGGGGAAGGACCACGCTCTCACAGAGTACCTGCGTAAAATAGTAGCTTAATGCTGCTGTGTTTCGTGTGTATGGTGAGTGTAGGGAACCGGAGACCCTTTTACTGGAAATGAGGCGTTCCATCTTCGTCCTCACGGGTTACGCATCTGCATTTTGATTCGTAATCGAGGATACATGTAGGTGTCTATGGACCACAGCAATCACTTACCATCAGGTGGACTGTGTGCTCGTTGGTCACCCTATCTTATGAAAAAAAAAACTGTATTAATTTCATAATATTATATTGATATAATGTCTTAAGGCCCGGATTGATATAAGGTATGATCACAAAATTGTGATACCACATCTGATACGTTTTGTGCCGCACATAACCTCGTATCTGATACACTTCGTATTCGATAGATGTATCTAGATCTAAGAACAATGGGGGCAGTATTTAGATACTCTATCATGATATGATGATGCCACGTGATACCTGATACGCCGCATCCCATGTCTAGTCGGTTTTTTCCGATCATGAAAGGGGATAATACACGTCGCAATACGAAAAGTTTGTGGAAACACGTGGAAAAGATACGAGAATCGGAGAAAACTTTTTAGCGTCCATATGAAGACCGTTATGCCGATACGCTGGCATAATACGTATGGACGCCTTTTCTGACACGATATGGCTAGTGATGCGAAATGTTCGACATGGGCGGCCAGACTTAAGATTGGTACTTGATACGATATGCCTAATATACAATACTATGTGCTAGGTGATCAAATGTACAGCCGGCCTAAAGCGATTTACAAGATGTCCATGAAACGGAGTGTCAATAGGTTGCGGCCTACATTTATCAACTCCTGTCCTTTCAAAAGGTCAAGTGCGAACGTCGAAAACCATGGCTCTTATATGTATTTGAATCTGTGGATTTCATATATACTTATTTACAATGTTAATAAATTCATTGCAACGTTTTGTTTGGTTAAGATCTTGTGATCTTACTTCTCAAATAAAATTATATTGGATATAACTACGTTTAAATATGGTACGTAAATGAAAGTTAACACAATAAAATTTATTTTAAGAAAGTTTTATCTCATTAATAAAGTTAACACGTCTATACGTTCCATTTTGGGCGCAGGCCTCTTATAACTAAGGGGTTTTAGGGCAAAGAAGTGTGTTCGCGGATTTCACGTATTATGGAAGTATTTTTATTTTTTAACAGACTAACAGGTTTTCTTAAGATGTTTTCCTTCATCGCCGATCACTTGGAAAATTAGCAACATATGGACCCTGATCCACCACGGCTCAGTAATCAATTATCTCAATAAGGAGCTTCTGTTTTAACAAGTGATTGTAAACAAAATTTACGCGATGTAATTAAATCCTGGTAGGAAATTTAAGTAGTTCAAGATCCTTGATTGCTTAGTAATAACTAAGTTTTATTATTATAGTATTTAACTGTGATATTATCTTAGAATTATTTTATTTATGTACACGTATATTATATGCATACATATACACGAATTACGCTAATAAACCATTAGAGTACGACGATAGAATAGAAAGTGGAGATGAAAACGAACATTTTTCTAATATAAATGTTTTTTTTGGGTTTTCAATAAAAACAAAATGAGTATTAATTAAAGAACCGTCCTAACGAGTCCTACTAAAAGAACAGAAGTATTTTTTTTAGTTTCGTTAAATTTGCTTGTGCATTAAGTAGTTAATTCAATTAAAATATTTCAAGACTAGGATTTAAAGCTATTTTTAGAAATTTGAAAATCTTAACTTTACCTTGCATTTAAATATAATCAGTAAGAAATTATCTAAATCCGTATATAACGCAAGGAGGCATGTCCCGTCGCGTCGCTTCGAATTTGTATAAAACAACCTGCTAAAATCAGAATTTCATTGAATACTACGTAGCTCCGCATTATTCAATGTCAATAAAAGTGTGTAATAAACTGCCATAACATAAAACAAGAAAATAAGTTTAGTAAATTTATTAAATTATTAAAGAAACTACTTCTATTAAAGTTTATTGTACTGTCAAAGAATACTTTAAAGAAAAACGCTTTCGATGTCTCTCTTCATATTGCCATGCCTAAAAAAGTACACATATTTATGTTTATGCTGTGTAATGTTTATATAATAGGTCCTTACCATTGAGCTATTACGTACTACGTTCTAATAC
>DWHP01002722.1:0-14131 GCA_018247895.1 Parnassius honrathi
AAATTAAATTTTATGATGTGTGGATATATAACTTCGTATGCTGTTAAAGCATTTCACGGAGGTACTATAAAATTATAACATTGTCAACCTTGTTACCTGTGAAAACAAATAAAATGATTGATTGCAATATTTCAAAAGAAATTCCTCTTTAACGTTTGGAAAACCTGCAAAGATACTTATTCAAAGTGTGAAGAGATAAATACAAAAATTAAAAGTGATTATTTGAACCACCACCATCACCACTTCAGGTCAAACGAGTTTCAGTCGCAGAACTTTTAGTTCATAAAAATAGAAGTAAAAAATTCTATTCAGCTATGGATAACAGTTCCAAGCTAGCCAAAGAAAATAAAAAAAATGCTGCGATTTGTTTTGCTTGTATGATTGTGTTAGACTTATCAAAGATACCTGTACAAGAAGTATATTATTTCCGCCAGGTTGGTCCGAACGGGTATTATTATATCTTACACCCGGGTATACCCGAGTACCCGGGTATTTTTGCAGAAAAAGAGACAATTTTCTTATAATAATCATTTTTACTTCTGTAATAGTTTTCCAGTTGTATATGACATCTATCACAGCTAATTGCACAGCGTGATTTATGCAGAGCATCATCTCTGTTGGACTTTCTCTGCCAAACTTTTGCATAACCACTGCGCCAACCGTAGTACAAGCAAAGCGAATTGGTCAAGATGCAGCATTGTATCGATTCTCTATTCTGTATTTTTTTTAATATTTCCATACTCTAGAAACAGGTCTATGCATTTTGCCTACGAATAGTAAACCATATTTATACGTGGTAGAGCCATGCTGCAATTATATTAGAAGTATAGTTGTAGCACGAATGGGTCGGCTCGACTGGGGAGGGACCATGCTCGCACAGAATACCAGCGTGAGATAGTAGCTTAATGCTGCTGTATTTCGTATGGTGAGTGTGGAGAACCGGATACCCTTTTTACTGGAAACGAACCATTCCATCTTATTCCTCACGGGTGACAACGCATCTGCATTTTAATTCGTAATTGAAGATAGATGTAGATGACTATAGGCCACAGCAACCACTTACCATCAGGCGGACTGTGTGCTCGTTTGTCACCCTATCCTATAAAAAAAAGTCTTTTATAAATTATAAGTAGACGCAGGATTCATGAAATGCATAATGTGGAATAATATGGTTTCTGTTTAGCTTTGAGTAATTTAAGTCCTATCTATTCTCGATTCGGTGTATATGTGAATCGTGTGCGCTAGGGACTTATTTCGCGTGACTGAAACGGTAGTACATTTGGCTACATTGACCCTAGTAAGCACTTATTTGATTACGATCACTATCCTTCGTTACACTGTTATTGTAGATTCTGTATTAAATTATTATTTTTTTTGGATTATTGCAGGTAAGAAGTTTACTGTAATTGAATTTAGCTTTTGCATTATTTTAAGTAAATCATTTAGATAGTGTATTATATAATGAGCATTTGAGTTATATAGCTAATAAGGAGCAAATTTGATCCCGCGATTGAGGCCTAGAAGCGGGCTTCTTTGTCAAGGGCGCTTTGGCCCGCCTGATCTCTTCCTGGACGACGCTGGGATGCTGCGCGTTGGAGGACGTTTGAAAGGTTCTCCATTGCCGTACGGGTTTCGACACCCGTTACTGCTGCCTGAGGACGGCGCCTTTGTTCGGTTGCTGGTAACTCACCATCATGTCCAGAATGCCCACGCTGTGTGTAGCGCTCTTCAGGCTATTTTGCAGCGGTAGTTTGGATTTTGGCTAGCCGATGCACCATTCGAAGCGTCATCTTTGGATGTATATCTTGTTATAAACCGAAGGCCACCACACCGTAGCCGATGATGGGTGACTTACCACCCGACCGCGTCGGGGTCATCCGACCATTCGCTGAAGTCGGAACCGACTATGCTGGCCCCTTCGTCGTCAAGTCCGCCGACCTTCGTAACGCGCGTTAACATAAGGCCTACCTGTGCGTTTTGTGTGCCTCGCCACTATGGCCGTTCACTTTGAACTTGTGAGTGCCCTCAGTACTGAAGCCTTTGAAGCCACGCTGGGCCGCTTCGTATCGCGTCTCGGTTTGCCGGACGGATCCGGTCGGATTGCGGAACGAATTGTAGGGGCACGGATAGGTTTTGAAAGAGGTTGTCGAATTTCTGCCCAGTAACAGGACTTATTTAGTTACTGCGATGTCCAAGAAAGGCATCCAGTGGAAATTCGACCCCCCGCTTGCCCACACTGGGGCGGTATCTCGCAACGTGCCGTCGCGATCCTATCCCTTTGGGCCATTTACTCGCGAACATATTTCCTTATGTCCGGGACGGGGGTTTGTTTACGCTCGTTTCGAGCGGGGAACTGGTTTGATAGCGGAGCGGAGCGAGCTGCGCACGTGACGGAACCTCGAATTAATTACTCGCGGACATAAGTCCTTATGTCCGGGACGGGGGTTTGTTTACGCTAGTTTCGAGCGGGGAACTGGTTTGATAGCCAAGCAGAGGCAGCTGCGCACACGACGGAACCTCGAGTTAAATTGAAATCGTTTAGCGCTTGACATCCGCTATTGTGTTAGCTTATTTTCGTTAATATATGTAATATACTACGAGGCCTTTCTTTGAGATTAAGTGATTAATTTAAATTCGTTTGCTATTAATTGTGTCGAGGAGTTGCTTATGCGGCATTTTTGATAACGCACTAAATAATTTGGATTATAGTCTAGAAGAATCGAGTGTGTGCGTCTCTCGTATAATTTGTAGGTCGCGAGAAATAATATAATAATTGCTTTGCATTACGACCGCTTTCTTACGTTATTGTGTTTGTTCCTATCGGTGATAACAACGCTTTCTTGAATTCGAGTGATTGCTGTAACTTCGATCGCCATTAATTTACCTCGACGCGAGGTTGGTGTAGTACTTGATATCGTACAAAGAAATTTTGCTTTGTCGGAGGAACGCTGAACTTTGTGACCTGGAAAGAAGATCGCGTTACTCTTAGACTATAGTTTTGCACTATGTGACGTAAGCAGAGAGCGCAGCGGAAGCGGCGCCCGGGAGTGAGGGCATCCCTGGAGGCAGACCAGCGACGGTGGGTGCCGTCGCTTACATCGGTAACGTCAGCTCACATATCACACCCCCTCTTACATATACACACACTACCTTTACATAACTTTGACGCCGCCTTGTGGTTGACCCTACTCCGGAACGAGGTAAGTTCTGTTCGCTTGCTAATTATAGGTATAATAATTCTCCATAGGCCATTTCGAGCCCTCACCTTTGTTGCTCGTCGAGCTGGTTATTCATGGACTCTAATCTAGTCGACCCTTGTCGGGGCAACTCAGGTCAGGTCAGGTCAGGTTAGTGGTGAAAGTTATATTAATGATTGCGTGAAACAAACACCTACTAAGCAGCATAACCATTGTGTGTTAATATAACATTAACGAACAAATTAAACAAAAATTGCCGATTAACATTAGTGTTCACAGAAATCATTGAGGGTAAATTGCTACAGTGAGTAAGTAAATTTACTGCCTATATACGTCCCACCGCTGGGCACAGGCCTTCTATCATTTCTAAGTGGGTGTTAGGCTAAGGAAGTGTCCGCCACGCTGTCCCAATGCGTGTTGGCGAACTTCACATGTCTCCGAATTTTTTTTTTACTTACACAATTTTTTGCTACAGCGTCTGTGTAATATTATTAAGAAACAAAAAGATCCATATATTATAACGCTGAAGCCGAGATAGTACTGAAAACTTCACTACGTTCATGTTTCACAAATATTTTTATTTAGATATCTATATGGTGGCAGTCTTGGACGATGCACTCGCTATTACCCTATCTATTATTTAGCCAGTGTCCCAAGATGTTATTCTGCTTAAGCTGTTGGGGGAAAGAAAACATAGTAAAAAAAAATAAACAGCTCAAGGCAGTCTAAGGAGCACTTACCGGGGTGAGGTTCCTTCTGTCGGCGGCCTCGAGGACGACGCTCCTGGTGTTGTGATGCGTTGGAAGAGGTCGAGTGGCGGCAGCGGGCATCCTTTTATTTCCATTTCTACCACTTCTATCTCGGCGGGGCGCGTTTCTTATTGGCAAAAAATCACGTCACATTCTAGACCCCCCCCCCCTTTCAGTGCGTGTGGAAATGAATGCGTGGATAGGATGGAGAGAGATATTGCCTAGATACTAATCTAAAACAAAATGGGAGAGTACCCGTTTTATTTTCCGCGCAACCGGTAGTATTTAAGAAGTATTTATGTGTGATGAATGTGTTTACGTTAACGGTTTTACGTAAAAAGTATAAATACGTAAGATAAACCTTGCTCTGGGAACAGTGTCGGACAACTTTTATTTAGATTTTGTATGATCTTCTTATTGCATCAAATCTTTTTTCACCAAAATGGCGATATTCTATCACTTATACAGCTTTTAATTGTACTATGGCTGTTATTTTTTATTTTTTTGTTTTATATCACCTTTATAATCAGAAGTAACAAAACGACTGTATTTATAAGAGTGTAAAATTACGCCTTGAAGTAAGTTTTAGAAGGCAGTTTGCATACAGCGTTGTTCAGAAACAAGATATGAATGATACTATAATAATACTTAGAGCCGTAATATGCAAATGACAGTATGCAAAAAACAGCTTCTACACAGCGTTAATGATAAAAGTGTTACAAAATACGACAATTGCTACAACAAGGGAATTGCTGATACGTTGCCAGGCCTTTGAAAAAAGGTAGACTCTTTTCTTCAAGGTCCCTAAATCGTATCGGCCTGGAAAAATCGCTGGTGGTAGTAGAAACCATAAGAAAGTTGTGTGTGGAAGAAAACTTCTTGTAAATAGCACAGTGGTGGACCGCCTTTATCTCGTAAAGTTGCAGACAGAGACAGAGAGACAATCTTGATGCTTCGATCAGCCAGAAAATTGGTGATTCAATTACACAATTTCTCGGGAAGCTCGTACGAAGGAAGCATCGTAAGAAGTGCTTTTTGCCAAATCCAATCGAAATCCTTCACTATATCCAAACTATCTATACAACTATCCGATGCTTGCGCCCATTGATATGTTACGAAAACAAGAAGATCACCAGATGAGGAATGCCGCCGCAAACCATACTGGCAGTAACTGATCAGCTGGTGCTCCTCAAAAAACCGCATGAGCTAGTAGTTAATAATGGACGCGATTATTTTCGAGAATAAAGAGGGGATGGCATCAGACCTGTAGTTGGACGGATCAGAACGGTTACGTTTTTTTAAAGGATCGGGTGCATGAGAGCAGTCTTCCATGAATTTGGGACTACGCTTAAGGAATAAGAGTACCGGTATAGGTGCTTTCGAACCGGTTCCAACTCTGGATCACCCGTCCTCAGCACAATTGACAGAATTCCGTCAGGCCTACTCAACTTGTGGATATCCAGGGAGAGGAGTGCTTTGCGTATTGAGCACTCGAAAGAGATGGGCGCAAAAATGGAGCCTAAAAGGTCGGCTTTCTCTTTTGCAGCGTAGGACAGTGGGTCGTCGTCCCTGTGCAGAAATGTAAGTACCCTTACAAAAATTCCCTTGAACAGACTTGGCGAGAGACCAGAATAGACGGGTTCCCGAAGAAAAGTGAACTTATTTGTTGCCAATTCTGCTTGTACCCACACTTTGTCTTTTTCCTTAGCAATAACTATTTTGAAGGACCTTGAGGCGAAGTTAAACTTTATTTAGGGATGCTGGTGTTTAAATCCTGAGCCGCCAAAGCGTTAGCTCAGGCCTGATAAGAGCGATCAAGCCAAAGCTGACATCTACTTCCGATGGGTACCACAGATGATAGAATAAATAGTTTCATTCCCTAAAGCATTACATCATTGACAGAAACAGCGATAGAGTTGGGATCATCTGGCAGGAAGAAAACCCACCTCCGTGGGTAGGATGCAAAGACAGACCGTATTCCGACCCAATCTGCTGACCTGTAATGCCAAGAACGACGAAGGTGTGCAGAACACAATCTCGAAGGGAGCGGGAGTGTCACCACTTTCCGGACTATAATGGTTCAAAAATCCGGGAAGGCGTCGCGAGTGACGTAATATCCGCTTGGATGAGACGTCAGTAGAAGTTCCAGCAGGGAAGATGCATGATCCACCATATCTGAAATCCACGTAGTCGAAGTAACCGGTTGCGGCGGACCATATGTCAAAGCAAAGCTACAAACAGATCTCACCGTATGATCGGTTAAACGTGAAATGAGCCATTCGACGTGGTGAGCGTTAAAATCGCCAATTATTACGATCTCTACGGATGAGATCTGTTGTAGCAAGGAATCTGCAGCCATTTGGATGTGGGCTATGAGTCGGTCTATATCAGCTTTAACGCTATGGGACTTATAGAGGCACCCGTAGACGCGGAAATGGTCATCACTGGCTACGTGTAGCCAAGGGATGGACAGGTCCGAACTTTTAAGACTGCCGAGGCATCGAGAACAGATGTCATATCTGACATATACGCAAATTCCAGCCCGAGGCACAAAGGAGTGTTCCAGTTTGTACCCCGGGAAGGAGAGATAGGAGAGATATAGAGCAGATCCCCTCCGCAGAGATCGTGATCCTCGGCGATTTTAACGCCCACCAAATGAATGTTTCACGTTCCACTGATCATGTGGGGAGATCTGTTCGTGATTTTGCCTTGGCATATAGTCTGACACAAATGGTTACTTCGCCTACGCGGATTTCAGATGTGGATCGTGCACCTTCCCTGTTGGACCTTCTGCTGACTTTTCATTCGGACGGATATCAGATTTCCGCTGACATCCCTTTAGGATCCTCTGACCATTGTCTTGTCCGGAGTGTGGTGCAACTCACGCTGATATCCCGGTTACATTCTGCAGGCTGCCGTAGTTTGGCACTGTAGGTCAGCTGATTGCGATAGGATGTGGCCTTGTATTACATTCTACCCTTGGGGCGGGCTTGCTTCTCGTCGGACAGTCCCAACGTTGTTGCCGATTCTGTCGCTGATGTGGTACTTCAGGGTATGGAAAATTTTTAATCCTTCCTCCGTGGTGCACATCGGAGGCAAATCTCAGCCATGGTTTGGTCGCTCCTGTAAAATAGCATCATGATATAAGCAGAAGTACTACCAAGCCTGGGCTGAAGCATCGACGTCCCAGCATGTAAACACCAGCGCACTAAGAAAGAAGTATAATTCCGCTTCCAGGTACTTCAAAAGAGTCATTGCTAAGGCAAAGTCAAAGCATATAGGCAGAATTGGAGAGAAACTTGTTCATCTTTCTTCTGGAATGCACGGGGCATTCTGGTCTCTCGCCAAGGCTGTCCAGAGGAATTTCTGTCAGCCATCTCTTACATCTTGGCAAAGGGAGGATGACCCACTGGCTGATGCCGCAAAGGAGAAAGCCGATCTGCTAGGCTCTTTCTTTGCGTTCAACTCGACTGTTGATGAGGGCGGAGTATGCCGCCGACCATCCCGCGATGTAAGTGCTCCACGCCGGAGATGCGGTTTACACAGCGCTCGGTTCGAAAAGCACTACTCTCCCTGGACATCCACTAGTCGAGTGAGCCTGACGGTAACCCCCAATTGTGCTGAGGACGTGCGCTCCAGAGTTGGTACCGGTCTTAACGCATCTTTTCCGGTGTACTAGGCCTAGTGAGTACTCCTACTCACTAGGCCTAGTCCCAAAGTCACGGAAGGCGGATTTCATCCACCCTATTCCTAATAAAGGCAACCGCTCAGACACGTCCAACTACAGGCCCATCGCTATCACCTCCCTGTTCTCCAAAACAATAAAGTCCATTGTAAACTGTCAGCTCATGAGCTACCTTGAGGATCACCAGCCGATTAGTAATCGCCAATACGGTTTTCGTCATAGTCGAACAGCTGGTGATCGTCTGGTCTGCCTGACTCATAGATGGGTGGCGGCAGTAGAGTCCAAGCGGGAGGCATTGGTCGTTAGTTTAGACATTGCGAAGGCCTTCGGTCGGGTTTGGCACAAAGCGCTTCTTTCGAAGCTACCTTCCTACGGGGTACCCGAGAAATTTTGCAATTGGATTACCAGCTTTCTTGCAGATCGGAGCATTAAGGTCGTTGTAGACGGTGCAAGCTCCGATTACAGGCCTATTAATGCTGGTATTCCACAAGGCTGCATGCTATCACCAACGCTGTTTCTACTGCATATCAGTGATATGCTGCAAACCGGCAACATCCATTGCTATGCGGATGATAGCACTGGTGATGGTCTATACACCGGCCTTGCCAATATTTCTCGGGAAAACGTCAACGAGTACCTGTACAAACTTGTGTTTGAAGTCGAGTCTTTGTTGAACAATGTCTCGGATTGGGGGCGCTAAATTTAGTCCAATTCAATCCCCAGAAGACACAAGTTTGCGCGTTAATCGCTAATAAAACCCCTTTGTCATATCTTCTCAGTTTCTAGGCACTCTCCCGGTTACGTAAGCCAGTATCGTAATCCTTGGTGTCGACATATCGAGTGACGTGCTGTTTGGTGGTCTCTTGGAAGAGAATGCCAAATTGGCCTCTAAAAGCTTGGCGTGCTCAGCAGAGCGGGACAGTATATCATGCCGACACACCGCCTGCAACTTTACAAGGCGCAGGTTTGGCCACACATATACTGTTCCCATCTCTGGGCTGAGGTTCCCCAGTGCCAGCTCCTTCCACTTGACCGCATCCAGCGCAAAACGGCTCGAATCGTCGACGACCGAGAGCTTTCCAATCGGGTCGATTCACTGGCGCTGCGAAAAGATGTTGCATCTTTTTGCGTATTTTATCGCATCTATCACGGGGAGTGCTGTGAGGGATTGTTTGGATTAATCTCAGCTGCGAAATTTCATGAACGCAATACGCGGCAAACCTCCCGATACCATCTACACCATATGGACGCTTAGCGGTCCATCATTGTATGTTTCACACGGAGTTTTCTCCCACGTACCACCTCTCTGTGGAATAGTTTACCATCGGCGATGTTTCCGGACCGATACGTCCTGGGCACCTTCATGAAAAGAACTTACTCCTTTCTAAAGGATCAACGCACCTGCAATTCCCCTGGTGTTGCGGATGTTCATGGCCGGCGGTAGTCACTTAACATCAGGTAAAACGTATGCTCGTTTGCCCCCTCTTCTATATGTAAAAAAAACATCAATGTTGGAGCCACACGCAAGTGAGCGGATACTGGACCAAGTCTTAACCGATGCTATTCCGATGATATTCCAAACCTCAGTCTGAGCTTAATTAGGTCGGCTCTCCAGCACCATAAGAACGGCAGGGCCCTAGGCGAGGATGAAATTATAGCGGAGCTTCTAGAAGCAGGTGGAGCACCGGTACTTAAAGTACTTCAGAAGCTCTTCCAATCCCTCCTCCATGGTGGCGCTACTCCGGAGGTGTGGAGCAGAATTGCATTTTGAGGTGCACAAAACTTCAAAACGGAACGCAGCCGTGTTATATGTTTCTAAAAAGCAAATTTATTTAACAATAGTGCTTCATAAGCCAATTGCTCAATATAAAAAAAACAAAGTTCTGTTAATTTTCCAGCAACTGATCTTAACCGTGAACATTTGCGCGCTATGATCTATTATGATTGACGTCAATGCTGAAAAATTGTTGGTCAGTCAACTCTGAATGGTACACTACTGTTGCATTGCCCAAGGCTTTTCAACTTGTGTGGGAGAGAAGACTAAAAACCGGGCTTCGGGGCATCATGCTGCATCACGACAACGCCTCTTCACGTACCTCTCTTAGAACAAAAGCATTTATTGAGGAATCTGGTGTTGAAACTCTAAGTTACCCACCCTACAGCCCTGACTTAGCTCCTTGTGGTTTCTTTTTGTTCCCAAGAGTTAAAGAAAAAATAAAAGGTAAGTTTTTTTCAAGCACCGAAGAAGCCGTGGCTGCCTACGAATAAGCGATTTCCGACTTGTCAGATCAAGACTGGCAAAAGTATTTTAAGAGTTGGATTAGGCGAATGGAACTTTGTATAGAGCATGATAGAGAATATTTTGAAAAGATGTAAAATAAATGTTAATAGTATCTGGAATACTTTTTGTATATCTTAAAACTTATTGAGTGTCTCAGGTACATATCCTGCGGCAGATTTGACAGAAGACCAAAGAATACAATCTGTCACTTAGCCTGGCGTATGTGGACTATGAGAAAGCCTCTGATTCCATCAAAATTTTGGCGGTGCTCCAGTCCCTTGAGCGGTACCAAGTTGTCTGTCGATATATCGAAGTGCTGAAGTGTTTCTGCAGTACAGCTACGATGGTTACCTAGTGCAAAACTAGTGTACGAAACCCATCCAACTGCAGAGAGATGTAAGACAGGGTAACGTAACATCCCCCAAACTTTACAGCTGCGTTGGAATATGTTTTCAAGCATCTGGACTGGAAAGGATACGGTATTAACATCAAAGGCAGGTACATCACTCATCTATGATTTACCAGCGATATAGTTTTATGGCAGAATCGCTGAAGGACATAAGCACTACACTAAATGAACCATAATGTTCATATCCATACCTACGCCTACGGTAGTTGGGAGTACTAAGCACGAAGTTGTTGATGAGTACGTTTACCGGGACAAATAGTCCGACTATGTAAGTCCAACTTCGACCGAGAGGTCAATAGCTGGATTTAGTTCGGCTGGGCAGCGTTCGAAAAATAACGACACATCTTCTCGTCAGGTATACCTCAAAACCTGAAAACTAGATTGTACAATCAATGCGTGTCGCCAGTGATGACTTACGGATCTAAGACGTGGTCCTTCACAGCTGGCTGTATCAGGATGCTCAAGTTCGCTCAGCAAGCTACGGAGAGGGCTATGCTTGGGATTTCTCTGCGTGATAAATTTAGAAATGAGGATAGATGATAGTGCACTCTACCCATTAATTAACTTATCAAATTTGTTTTCTTATCTGGGTTGTCTGGAAGAAATAGCTACATACTAATAAGACCGCCTTACCCTTTTTCCCTTTGTTTGTTTCTTGTTATGTTATTTATTTTCTCAGAGTACACTTACGGGTATTGTATCCGCAGTAGAACCAGAGTAACCAACATAGCCCAACGGATTAATGACTTGAATTTGAAAATGTAACACTGGGTGTATTCCAAGACAGCATATTGGGGCCCTCCTTTATTTTTATTATATATTAATGATCTCCCAAGCATAATTACACACCTATGCGTAATGTATTCCGATGATAAAACTATATTTGTTTCTAAGGATGGCCTAAATTATTCTAATTATGAAAAAGAAATAAACAAAACATTAAAAACGGTTACTGATTGGCTGCAGGTCAATAAACTTAAAAGTAAACCTGTCAAAAACCTAACTCGTACAATTTAGAAATTACAAAAGTATACCTGCCGAATTAAATATAACCGTGAATGATATAGCGGTCGAAGAAGTAATGAACATAAAATTTCTAGGAGTCGAAATAGATCAACATCTAAACTGGAAGGCACATATTGCAAAAATAAACAAAAAGATATCCAGTGTATGTTACGCGTTGTCTATCCTGGCAGAGACTACAAATATAAGTGTTACTAGAAGTGCCTATTTTGGAAGCTATTAAACAATTAAATGGAAATATGTTCAAAACAAAATTAAAGAAATTGTTAATTGAAAATGTTTTTTACAACCTCAATGAGTTTTTTATTAAAATTAATGTTAGTAAGTAGTAAGATTTAAATTTATTTGATTAATTGTTGCATATCCGATATGGGTAAACTATTGAGCCTAAAACTATACGTTATTGTACTAAGATCATATCGTACACAGTTATGCAATAAATGTATCTTTATCTTTATCTTGAGGGCTACGATGGCTATTCAAGTACAGAACCAGAGTACAAAACATATCTAACTGCAGAGAGACGTAAGACAGGGTGACATAATATCCCCAAAACTCTTGGTGTAGACGAAAGACGTTTTTAAGCAAGTGGACTGAAAAGGGTACGGTATTTACGTCAATGGCGAGCACATTACTCCTCTTCGATTTGCCTACAATATAGTATTTATGACAGAACTGCTGGAGGACCTAAGTACTGTGCTCAATGACCTTAATAGTGTCTCTGAACGGATTGGTCTTAAGATGAACTTGGACAAAACAAAGGTTACCAGTAACATGCACGTCACATCTATGTCAATTGTTGTTGGTAGCACTAAGCTCGAAGTTGTTGACGAGTATGTTTACATGGTACAAATAGTCCGAAGTCCGACTTTAACCGAGAGGTCAATCGACGGATTCAACTCCTCTGAGCAGCATTCGGAAGATTACGACACATGTTCTCGTCAGGCACACCTCAAAAATTCAAAACCAGATTGTACAATCAGTGTGTGTTGCTAGTGATGACCTCCACAGGTCAGACTGAGACGTGGTCCTCCACTGCTGGCCGTATGAAGCTCAAGGTCGCTCAGTGAGCTATGAAGAGGGCTATGCTTGGAGTTTTTTTGCTTTATAGACTTAAAAACGAGGGTAACCGCAGTAGAACCAGAGCAAACGACGTAGTTCAACGGATTAGTAAGCTAAAGTCAATGGGCCGGCCATATAGCTCGAAGAACCGACAACCGATGGGGAAGAAAGGTTCTCGAGTGGAAGCCTTGGAACAGTAGGCGAAGCGTAGGGCATCCTCGCACTAGTTGGAGTGACGACATGGTAAGACATGCAGGAAGTCGATGGATGTAGGTGACTCAGGGTTAGTTTTGTTTGATTGAATAGCTGAGTACTCGCTGCCGTTTGTTGGTTCGTTCACGTCAGTTCGCCGCCGCAGTGCCGGCCAGCCGAGCACCGGATGGTTGTCTTTGGCAGTATTCGACTTCATCTTGACTTCTCTTTTACGCACCTTTGCGGTTTCGCTTGGCACGTACAATTCCGGGCACAGTTTGAAGTTAATTTTATTGAAAAAATCGTGGCGCTTGCCACCGCCCCCTTTCGTATGCCGCCCGGGGCCATGGCCCCCCTATATCTGCTATAATTTCATTGATTAAAACCGTATTTTTTATATTCTGAAGAGATTGGGAACTGTATTTTCTTATACTCCAGTTGTAATTAGGGAGACGTTTCTGATCATCTACCGCTTTGTTTCCCTCAGTCGCCCCTTACGACATATACGGGATAATATGGGATAGTAAATATTACACCGCCATAACACGGTCATTTTTTCCTCTTGTATAAATCCTTTTTTCTATTTAATAAATAAAAGTCCTTGATCCATATTCATGAAATACATAACGGTTAAGTACGTCTATAATTCTAAATGAAAAGCATATCTGACCCAGTTTCCTCGATTTCAGCAACTTACGTCAACAGAGACCATAATATTTTTTATTGCGCATGGTATTACGTCAAAGTTACAGCTTGTATATATCCCGTAGCTTGGCACAGGTCTCCTATTATTTCCTCGAGCGTTTTTAGGACAAAAAAACTTCGCCTCGCTGCCCCAATGCATGTTGGAGGACGTCTTCGTAGTTTTTTTATAGGTACCCTTAACATTCAGATTTCTTCACAATGTTTTTCTTCAAATTCATGGTAATACGTTTTGATATAACCTATACACATACATAAAATTGTAGGGGCTGCGCATGTTTTTTTTTTCTATTTTTACTTAAATATAGATTTCCGTTTGTTGTTTCGATTTTTAACATAAATCTAAGGTTTTATTTGTCAGACAGTGTATAGATAGATGGATTTAACTGTAGTTATATCAGATCAGGTTGTGTAGACTGTATAATATGGCCTATTTGATTTTTACTTTCAATTCGACTTACCATTACAGTTAGAGCAATGTCGCCTTATCGATAAAAATTATGTACTTCAGCACATTTATTTATTGTTTTGGAAAAAGTACCTATTTTACGTATCGTTATCAAAAACAGACAAATATCGTCGAGATTCGATTCCTGGGATGGATTGTTTTGTGCTAGATAAGTGTGTATGAACTATCTACATACACACTTATCTAGCACAAAACAAATATTCCTTTGCAGTTATGATTTTCTACTGGATCTGATGGCCAATATACAGTAACTCCAAACGTTTAAAAAAAACAAAGTGACGTACGAACTTACCACGAACTATAAAAAATTATAGTTGAACGAATGGTGTGGAAGACTACAGATGCACTGTCATGCCTATGTG
>DWHP01002723.1:0-14130 GCA_018247895.1 Parnassius honrathi
ATTGTCGAGCCTCCGATCACCGGGTGACTGTGTGCCCGAAGTTGTTAGGTAAGCTGGTGCTACTCGTGCTTGGAAAGGCATCTCCAACGAGACTGTCCGCACCAGCGGCCCTGTCCGTACTGCCAGGGCAACCACCTTGCCGTTTTGTACCTAAGTGCGAACGGCGCTTCCTCTTGGGGCTCTGCCGGGCCCCCAACTCCCACGGGCGGAGGCGCCCAGCCACGCCCTCTGTCGGGCGATGTTCGACGCTCCCGTGCTGGCCGCTGAGCCCCTGGGTTTGAAGGGGTCCCTCCCCGACCATTCGGGAAGTCATTCCCCCAGGGGCGTGGGGGGTCGTCACCCCCCTCAGCGTGTTGTGAGGAACCCTATGGCCACTCAGCGGTCAGCTAGACCCTTCTCACCCCCGTTAGGTGAGTGGCCGCGACTGGAGTATCACTCTCCCCCTTTTGGTCGGTACTGGTACTATCGGGTTCCTGCGGCCTCGAATTTGTCCCGGACCTCGGGGCCGGGGTCCCCTGTCTATCAATAAATGATTTATATCAAGGATCCCTTTTATAAATTATAAGTAGACGTAAGAATCACGAAATTCATGTGGATGGAAACATGTTTTCTGCTTAGATTTTGAGGTACTCTAAGTCCTATTTATTCTCGATTCGGTAGGTATGTGAATCGTGTGTGATAGGGCCTTATTTTGCGTGACTGAAACTGTAGTATATTTGGCCACATTGACACTAATAAGCACTTATTTGATTACGATCACTATCCTTAGTTATACTGTTATTGTAGAGTTTGTATTAAATTATTAATTTTTTGGATAATTGCAAGTAAGAAGTTTGCTGTAATTGAATTTAGCATTTGCATTATTTTAAGTAAATTTACATAGTGTATTATATAATGAGCATTTGAGCTTTATAGCTAATAAGGAGCATTTTGAGCCCGTGATTGAAGCCTTGAAGCGGGGCTCCGTTGTTAAGGGCGCTTTGGCCCGCTTGAATCTCTTCCTAAACGACGCTGGGATGCTGCGCGTTGAAGGACGTGGCGCCTTTGTTCGGTTGTTGGTAACTCACCATCATGTCCAGAACGCCCACGCTCGGTGTAACGCTCTTTCGGCTATTTCGCAGCGGGAGTTTGGGATATTGGCTGGCCGATGCAGCGAAGCGCCATCTTTGGATGTATACCTTGTTATAAACTGATGCCCACCATAACGCAGCCGATGATGGGTGACTTACCACCCGACCGCGTCGGGCCATCCGACCATTCGCTGGAGTCGAAAACAACTTTGCTGGCCCCTTCTTCGTCAAGTCCTCTGACCTTCCTAACGCACGTTAACATAAGGCCTACCTGTGCGTTTTCGTGTGCCTCGCCACTACGGCCGTTCACTTGGAACTTGTAAGTGCCCTCAGCACTGAAGCCTTTGTGGCTACGCTGGGCCGCTTCGTATCGCGTCGCGGTTTGCTGGACCCGATCCGGTCGGATTGCGGAACGAATTGTGGGGGCACGGATAGATTTAGAAAGAGGTCGTCGAATTTCTGTCCCGCAACAGGACTTATTTAGGTACTGCGAAGTCCAAAAAGGGCATCCAGTGGAAATTCGACCCTCCGGCTTGCCCACACTGGGGCGGAATCTTGCAGCGTGTCGTCGCGACCCCGTCCCGTTGGCCTATTTGCTCGCGGACATAAGTCCTTACGTTCGGGATGGGGATTTGTTTACGCTCGATACACGCTAGTCTCGAGCGGAGAACCGGTTTGATGGTGGGTGGCGCGGGAAGAGTTTCGCCCGCGCCGGCGCGCTGCTAGCAGTCTAGTTCAAGCAAGTAGTCTGTTTGAAGCGGCGCCCGCACGACTGCCGCGTCGAGGAGTTAAATTGAAATCGTTATCGCGCGCTTGGATGCCTCCCCTTTGTGTTATCTAATTCGTTAATATACGTGCCAAAGAGGCTTTTTTGGAGGTTGAGTGATTAATTTAACTTCACTTGCTATTAATTTGTGTCGACTAGTTACTTATGCGGCATTTTGATATCGCACTAAATAATTTGAGTGAGTTTGGAACAATCTCTTGTGCGCGACGACTCCGTCGGTCAAATTGTTAGGTCGTGAGTTACCCTTTTGATATAGTACGAAGTGATTTTGCTTTGTCGGTGGAACGCTAAACTTTGTGACACGGAAAGGAGACCGCATTACTCTTAGACTATAGTTTTGTGCTAAGTGACGTTAGACTGGAGTTTGGATAACGGAAGTGGCGTCCGGGAGTGAGTGCATCCCTTGAAGCAGGGCAACGACAGTGGGTGTTGACGCTTACACCGGTGACGTCAGCTCAGATATGATACACTTTCTTACATTACACGCACACTACCTATACATAACTCCGACGTCGCCTTATGGTCGACCCTACCCCGGAACTAGGTAAATTGGTTTGCTTGCTAGTCATATGTATAATAATCTCGTCTCGTCGAGGGGATCACTCATGGGCTCTGATCCCGTCGACCCTTGTTGGGGCAACTAAGGGCGTGTACAAACGTTATTGTGGTAAAAACACGAAATTGCCGATATAAACCTCTAATTAATGCCCAATAAAACTATTTATATGGATCATATCGCGTTTAACTAATTTATTTTTAATTCCCGACGTTTCGGATGCTTTACAGCACCCATGGTCACAGAGAGTGTGGGACTGAGATGTTTGACATCCCAATGACGTAGTTAGCCCGGCTACCTTCAGTTTTTGAATATTAATGTTTGGTCCGATCTGCGCAGATCGAGCTTACAGTATCTTGTTCTTAGTTATCAAATTTACCATCTGACCCGCTTTCTTTTTTTCAAATTAGATGATAGCAGTGGTACCACTCCTGCTCGAAAGCAAAAATGATAGGGTGGTACCCATCACCACTACATACCAAAAATAGTCGTACCAACGAGTATTTTTTTATGTCATTGCAATATTTTTTAATACAAAGTAATAATCCAACAATTATACTTTTTCCAATTTTTTTCTAGGCGTCACTACATTTTACTTGGTGTAATGGATATTTCTTACTGCGTAAAATTATATCAATAATTATTACAGAATGCCGGAGTAACAGTAATTGCTCCGGTAATATCGAAAACCTAGCATTAAAGCCGCAATATCGATTAATTACATTATAAAGTTGCCGTAACAGGTGGTGCTGTTAACGAATATATTTAAATTAAATGAAAAAGTAAAAGGTTAGAGTAGGATAATGCCTCAAGAAGGGGAATGCTTTTTTATAAATTTACATAACTACTCAGCCGAGTGCTCTCTGCATAAGAGAATCTACCATCCGATCTCGTTTCAGTATGTTGTATAGATGATGGTTAATAAATATTTCTTCGGGAACAAATTTTGTTGCAACTACGTGCGATTCGTTCTATGTATATCGATCCTATGTATGCAAATTATGGCTCATTCTGTACTGTGTGAATATCCAGGAAACTCATATCTAATAATACAAGACTTATGTGCAATAAAACATAACTTTTTTCTTCTTTTTTAAATTTAAGTACCGCGCTCTTGTCGTTTGAATAAACGTCAGTATGTTTTCATTTTCGACACACTCTCTAATTCACCGTATGACATAACGCCAGCTTTTACTTTTAACTGATCCATGTTTCACTTTCTTGATCTATCTCTTTTTATTTTTCGTCTATCTTTTCTTTGAATTTGTTGACGTACACAGCTTGTGTCTAACCATAATATCTACTCTGATATCAGTAACATGATTAATCGTATTTCTCTTAGCCGTCCTGTAATTTTCGTTAGTCTTTACAGGTAATTCATTCCATTATTGTCAAACACAAAATTCAGAAGGCCTCAATTTTATCTCTATCTAACTATGTCAATATTCACGTTCCAACAAAAAGAAATTTACATTAACTCCTGTCCCTTATGATATAGTTATTTAATTTCTGCAGAATTAAGCTATAAAATATACATATAATTTCTTCTCTAACGCTTTTATATAAACCACAATTTGACACACTATTCCAAAGGCGCTCTATTATATATGGAAGTGGTTCCGAGCGGGGTAATAGCGACCGACTGGCTAATTTCTGACCATCTGATAACGTCTCGACATATTGCCGTAATATGAGTTTGATGTAGATCTCGAAAATTTTAGAAGTGACACTACCGAATAATCACCATCAAATGAATAAACTTGAAGTCTGTTTATAATGTCAAAATAAAAGCTTATTACTAAATGTATATGAAAGAATACATGGTACTTACAACAAAAACACAATTTTTTTCCCGTCTGTTCGTCCGTCTGCTCTCTGTCTGTTTGTTCCGCCTAATCTCTGAAATGGCTATGCCGATTTTGACGGAACTTTTACTGAAAAATAGCTCGTGTTATAAGGAGTAACTAAGGCTGCTTTTATTAGGGTTTTTAATTAGGGATCCTCGCAAAAAATAAAACCCATGAAACACAAAGGTAACAAATTGCGCGCGGATGAAGCCGCGGGGAACAGCTAGTTTAGTAATAAGTTCATAATACATTTATATTTTACAAAAAAACCTTGCCATTAAAAATTTAAATGTCATTATTTTAAGACTATTATTAATAATAATAATGGAATATTAATTTCGGTCTCTATTCTCTGACTCTCATAATTTGATGGGACGGCAATCCAACACGACAGGAGAGAGATCAGGTGTAAGGCCAACGAGTGCTATACGCACTTTCCGAGACATGGGGGTGAAACACAGCCAACCCAATACCTGGATTTAGCCCAATTCGGGATCCAAACTCGGAACCACTCGGAAACATTAGATATTTCCCGCTTTTCCAACAGTCTTACGACACACACCCGATAACTTTCTTTCTACTGTCACCGCACGGTAATTATTATTTCCCAAAAATTAATAAAGCTTATTTTTACCATTTTTTTATTAATTCCTCCCTCTTCCTTTCAACATCGCACAACCAGATGATTGGCCAGTCCCTACTCTTTCGTTTTCGACTTACCACAAATTCGAACTAACCGGTTTTATCGTTCGTCACGCACAACAAAATCTGGTCAGCATACAATGTGTCTTCAAGGCAGGAGTGGACAGGCTCTTGTTAAGTCAGTGCGCTTCACCATCTTAGGCTATAGCACCACTCACTACCAGGAGAAATATTAGTTAAGCACTGGCTTAGAGTATTAAAAAAAAGTCTTCAGAAAACTCTAAGATTTTAATGACAAAAGAATATAAATATTCCACATGCGTAAAATGAAATCGCACTAACGAAACAGGATGTGATAATTTGAATATACTAAAAACGAGTGCCCATTTATCTTCACCTCATAAAACAGCACGTCAGGACTAATAGAATATTAACACTGTGCGCGCCACAGTGAGAGCGTAATGAAAAAATAATTTAACAAGATTTATAGCTTACTCAGGTCCCTGCAAATTGCGACCAGTTTGGGATGTTTAACTTAAGTACCGGCTGCGTAAGCGTACTTTTACCTAAAAATAAGTTAAAAAAGTATTAAAAAAACTCATAAGATCATTTGAGGCTAAATTCGTGCGAAACTGCGCCGCGGTCTACTCGAACGACTTTTATAAACACAGGTTGAAGAAATGCAAATAAGCGATCATACTTTACGATGTAACGTTAACTGGAATTTGATCGCCGCTCAATGTATGCTATCATGGTTCCGGTATTATGTTGTTATTTTCGCAGTACATTTATCATGAAACATTTTGTTTATGACAAGAAAACGTTTTTTAAAAATTTCTTTCGAAAACTTTTGTAGGTATTACTTTTTATTGTTATTTGGGCCCCATACGTATTTGGAATAAAATGAATAGTTCAATAATAATCTGTGTAGATAACGAGAGAGTCTGAAAAAAATCATATACAGTTTCTTTACGAGTATATCTGAGCTCTTTCCGATTGGCTTGACTCACTGACACTGCGAAGAGATGTTGTATTTCTTTGCGTATTTTATCGCATCTACCGCGATGGGAGCTCTGAGGAATCGTTCGGACTAATTCCAGCCGCACAATTTCACCATCGCACTTCGCGACAAAACTCGCGATACCATCCATACCCTCTGGATGACTGGCGGTCCACCACTGTGCGATTTAATAGAAGTTTTCTTCCTCGCACAACTTCTTTGTGGAATCAACTACCACCAAAGACCGGACCGATACGACTTAGGGACCTTCAAGAAAAGAGCCTACTCCTTTTTAAAAGGCCGGCAACATATCTGCAATTCCTTTGATGTTGCAGTTGTTCATGGGCGGCGGTAATCACTTACCATCAGGTGAGCCGTATACTCGTTTGCCCCCCCCCCTCCTATAAAAAAATTTTCTGTAGAAATTTCAATTCAAAAATTTAACTGCAAGAAATTCCGTTGCCATAAACCACGAGCATGTTCCTTTTTAGCTGACTTCAAGAAATTAAAAGGCTTTCAATTTCACTGTATGTTTTTTTTTAATATGTTACCTTTGCTAATTGTGATCGTTTTTTGATTATTCTTTCTTATTAAATAGGTTATATAACAGGCGTCGTCACACATAAATTTAAAGAAAAATTTCACCCCTAAGGGTGACAGCCTTATGGGTGAAATTTTTATTACAGTTAATCATTAATTAGAGGATGAATTTTGTAATGTAACTCTGTTCTATTTAGTCAAATTTCGGGTTGTGATATCCCTTAGTCACTCAAAGGGTTAAAAAATAGACTTTACCAACTTTAAATATTTAATATAAAGTTATAAAATCTCTGTTACAAACAGTGTTTTCAGTGTACTCCTAAATATACAGTTGTCCTTAAAATTTAGCATTTTTTAAATTAAATTTCAAATTAATTATTAATATTTTGGTAAACATACATAATGTTTTGTGTCATAAAAGTCAATAAAACACAAAGTAATAAAGATCAATAAAACATAATCCAATAATCAAACAGTTACCGATACAGAGAAACTTTATGAATTTTGACATTGTTCCGTATGTATTAAAATTGACTATACCATTGCTTAACTTATTTATGGTTCTTGACATTTTATTTCAAATGCTGACAATCTGTATTACAATGACTAGTATTATTATATTATTTTATTGTAATTTATATTTATTTAATTGATTTTCATTATGTAATCTGATTGCATCACGATGACAAAATATTTGCATATCGCTATATCGATTAAAAATGAATTCTAATTTATAAATGTAAGAACTTTATCTGCACTACATTGTTTTATGCAAATAAAAATTTCTCGTTATCATTATCATTTAATTTTTGACAAATTGTGTTTACTGCGTTGTTCTCAGAGTAACAGAAACTGTAAACAAAAAAACGTATTATGTCTCTAAACACATACACCAAGTCATTTGTTTCCCACGTTCTTGATTGTTATACAAACAACAGTATATTAAAGCTATCAGTTAAGTAATTTCGTTTGTTTGATAAAGATAATATATCGATTTGACCGAGATATTATATTTAGTTTTGGTAAAATAAACGCTGTCGTTTTAAACCTAGAGGTTCAGTGGATAAAGCGATTTCCTTCTGGGATGTGGGACGCGGGGCTCAGATCCTAATACATTCCTAGCAGTGGCGAAGCCTCCATAGAAGCCGAAAATAGAATAAATAAAATAAAATATCTTTATTTCAGGCAACAGAAACCCATATAGTATTTTAGTAAAATTGAAGTGAAATATAACTTTTATGAATTTTAGTGTTAGTAATCAAATAAATTTAAACAAATATAATAAACGCAAATATAAATAAACATGTTGAGATAGTCCGCAAAGAGGGCACCGGTGTCTTATACCTTGGCATGAAGCCGTATCCAGTGCTCAAGCAGCGGCGAGTCCCATCTATCTACCATTGTGTTAAGAATGCTATTGGATCTGCCCCGCAAACGCTTTAGCATCGAAGCAACACGTTTTCAAATAATGGCGTGGAAACCATCAGTGTGCATTTCAGAAAACATTCCTGACGCACTGCATATAATAGCACGACCTTGCTGCTGTGTTCCGTATGGCGAGTGGAGAGGACCGGAGTTCCTTTTCACTGATAACTAGGCATCCCATTTTAGTAATCAGGGGTGACAACTCATCTGCATTTTGGTTCTTAATCCACGATAGATGAATACGTCTGAGCCTCACAGTCCGATGGAACGGTAATCCGACACAACCGGAGAGAGATCAGGCGCAGGAGAAACGGTTTTAAGTGCATTTCGAGGCAAGGGGTCAATCACCTGAAGTGGACCGCTACTGAGAATTCCTCAAAAAGAAAAGTCCAATAACTGATTAGATGTACACACAGAATACAAGGAATTATAAGATAAGTTTTCAGTCGCTAAAAGTTTTAAAATAACATACATTAAACATGTTTCCAAAAGTTAAAGCTGATCCGCAAGCGTTAAACACGTGTCTTTGGGTACGCAATTAAACAATGGCGTCATCTCGTCCTTGCTTGATGTTATCAGATGGAAGATCAGGTCCCAATTAAAATAGTCGTGCATCGGTCCCGTCACTATCGCGACGATATGCATCTGTGGTTGTGACGCCCGCTGACCGATCGCCTACTGCCGAATGATTTTATATAACACTACTGATACTACCGATTTTATATAGGTACTTAGAAGAGCAAAATTAAATTTTTGTCTAATAATATTACCAAATACTATAACGCTACTGAGTATTTAGGCACTAATCATACAAAATAGATGTTTCACTCTATGATGATACTCAATCAATAATTATTTTCTCGTAAATTCACTTGTTTTTAATTTTGAAGTTAATAAATATTGTAATACCCAAAAAGGGTAGTTAAGTTAAAAGATACGTCATATTATAAATTATTAACTCTAAATGTTATTATACTTAATTTTCATTATCTTCGTTGGCATTTAACTTAAAATAAATATTTTGAATTGGAATTATGAAATTTGAAAGTTTACAGATTACGGTATATATTAAATCTTTTTTTAATATTGCATGCAACTGATATGTCGCATTTATGAAATTGTCTGGCAAGGACATTTTTTCCCTTTCTAAGGAATTTATGCCTTTATATAATGCTAAGAAGCGGCCCTCGATCAATGTTGATCGAAGGAAGAGGCACATCGACTGCTGTTTCCGATGGAAGGATAAGAGTGCAAGATGTAATTACCTACCATAGAACACTATAATACACAAATTATAGTATTCTACGTTATTTACAGACTGCATTCGCATTTAATCTCAGTACTCAAAAGTCAACGCATTTGTGGTTGATTTTGGTTGGATTTGGGTATCTTCTTTGTTTTCACATACAATGTATGGACTGTTATGTTATGATACATCGTTTGTCACTTTAATATAAAAGGAAATAGAGCACTATACACACAGGAGTCCCACGACTAGAATAAAACGAACAAAAAGTAGCGATTGCATGCTTTGTGCTATATAAGTGTTATTTCTATACACTCGTTATCGTAATATAAGTATCGAGAAAGCCTCAAAAATAAGAATGCCTAAATGGCTTCTACACTCGAACATTAGCTGTCCTATCGGCAAAGACAAAAGAATATCTATGCCCTGTCGACTTAACGTCACTACGAATGTTACGCGCGCCATTAGTACAGTGTTACCAGAGAAAAATATTGAAAAAAGTCACAAAGCTTTGAGTGACAAAGACGACACAGATTATCGTGGCAACCATCTTGATTTATTTGAATGCGTTGTGTAAGGAAGTTGCGTTCATCTATCATATGCCCGTCGAGAGGCGTTATCCGTGATAATATCACGTGTTTAATAAGAGCATGAACCGCATGCATTTTGATTCGGACAATCAATTTCGGTATTCCTAGCCCATTAATATCCTTGTTTAGGAGCTACGAGAGGTAGATACTTATTTGAAGTTTATTTTTGGTCGACTTCGGAAGTTCCAATTTTACATAAATTGAATATTTATTTTATGGAAATTTTGTAATTTATTTCATTGACTTACTCTCAAAATGTTATAAATGAGATCAAGTTGAAAAAAATGACAATAAAATTTGAGTGTCAATTTTGACATTTATATGGTAACACCGGGAATGTCTTCACCAGATTTTCGATGCATCGACAAAAAACCGCGAGCGCGTATCGCGCAACAATCGGCAGCGTGTCCGCGTTGGACGCACGTCGTGTGTCACGATCGGACGTGCATTAACATATCGCAGGTTCGATTCCGCTCGCCATTCGCGACTTACATAGTAGAGACTTGTTGTGAATACATTGCTTTAGGTATTTAATCTTTTTATTTTAAAGTTAATTAATTATTTCTTCAAGGTTTTTTAAAGGCGCAACAATAATAACATTTAATAGTTAACGTAAATATTAATAATTGAAAAAGAGAATATAAAACATATTCATTAAATAATGGGAAAGAACCTTATCGAACACATTAGCGATATATTGAAGATGGGGTAAATTGTACCATCAACCGACGAGCAAGTATGCTTAGGATATATGAATATGAAAGAAACTAGAGCGATGAGATCGTGCTAAACAGAAGTCCGTAGTCTCCGAGTTCTTCTTTGGGTGAGAGGCGTTAGAGTTTATATATTATGTTCGCAAGTTATGTAACTGAAAAGGAAAACTGAAAAGAAAAAAAAGTGAAAAGAAGTGTAAAAAGTAAGAAACATTTTTACTAAACTCTTTAATGTCCATCGGTTTATTTATGAACTAGAAATATGTGGTGTCTATGCTCCAAATTATGTAAGTAAGAAAATATTGCAAAGTGCTCCAGTTTATACAAAATAGTAGAATAAATGTAAAATCATAAGCTACAAACGTCTTCTTCAGTAGTATTACAAGTCTCCGGCCGAGCATCCGACTAGTACCTTTTGCTAAGTAAAAAATGCTAAAACCAGTTTTAGGATACTATCATTTTAGTTATCCAGCAATATTGCGTTTTGATAAGGACATATATTTTATTTTAAGACAAGATATTAGACAAAATTCATTATCAGTGTCGCGCGCACGAACCTATGGTAACTCGCAGTGGACAGAAGGATGGACGTGGAAATAACAAAAACATCGACTGACGAAGCTAGATAAGCATTTCTTCGTACCGGCCACGTCCTGTCCCAAGGAATACTTAAATCTTGATGTCTTGCACCGGCGATAGCGACGGACCAACCTGGCAACACAGGCAGCTGCTTTTATCTGCTATCTTTATTAAATGTATATCGAATACTTTATTGTTTTGTCATTGTCTATTTATTACTTTGTGCAAAGTTATATTTAATGACACATTCATTTTGAAAGGTAATTAATAAAAAAAAATGATGCAATAAAGTAAAAAAGGAAAATCGGTATTATTGTTATTAGTAATTTATGAAATTCTATCGAAAGAAATTATTTGTTTTTTTATTTATTTTAAATTTGAAAACGATGAGTGCATTGTATTGTAAAAGTCAAAACAAAGTTTCCTTTTATTTATGACACTCCGGCTCATAGGACTTACATGAATGGATGATAATTAAACTAAATAGTTATTATTAATTAAAACACTAATTATATTTTAATTCAAAAATTATAAAAGTATAAAATTTAACGGTAAGTAAAGTAAGTAACATAGCCTCAACAATCTCTGAGAGTTATGGAGCAGTGAAGCGTCGTGCTACCCCAGTGCGTTGGCGGATATCATATTATTATGTTCTAGAAATATTTTCTCCCGAATAGCTTATAGGCACGCAGATTTCTTCATGACACTATCCTTTACCGCCGAACGCTTGGTAAATCAGTCCCTATAGTGTGGATATAACTTATTCGCCACGATTGGTAAGCGTTTTTTTAAGTCTGATGAAGGCGGTATGGTTTAACCACGATCTGTTGGAAGCCATAAGATTTTCTGACATTTCCTATTGTCATCTCTTACTGCGTGTGTTATTTTCTTATAGAATTACGTATTTTATAGTGACAAACAAGCTCACAGTCCACCTGACGGAAATTTTTTGGCTCAAAAAAAATCTGTATCTATCCTCGATTAAGGATCAATTTTTTTTATACGATAGGGTGACAAACGAGCACCTGATGGTAAGTGGTTGCTGTGGCCCATAGACATCTACATCTATCCCCGTTTGTGAATCAAAATGCAGATGCGTTGTCACCCGTGATGACTTAGGTGGAATTCCTCGTTTCCAGTAAAAAAGTCTCCGGTTCTCTACACTCTCCGTACGAAACACAGCAGCATTAAGCTACTATTTGACGCTGGTATTCTGTGAGAACGTGGTCCCTCCCCGGTCGAGCCGACCCATTCGTGCTACAATTATACTACTGATATAACTGCAGCGTGGCTCTACCACGTATAATAGTTATAATCATATTAAATTTAATTACTAAATTAGGCTTTAAAGCGGACGTAATAGCCGGTGGTAATAATAGTGCAATTTAAGTTTAGTCAATTGTTATTTCCTCCGTGTTCATTGCACGGCCTAGTCTAGTTTTCCGCGTCATCAACTGAAAACGGCGAACGTACTAGTAGCCATTTCTTTAACAAACGAGTGCCCGTAATCAAACTTCATAATCTACCTCCACTAGTATGATTGATGTAGAACTCTAGTTAAATATTCATGAAGTGTTACCACATGTAATTTGCGTCAAGATGTGGGAAAAACAGCTCCGGTATAGCATGCATCGTTTGTGGAATGCAGCGCTAAATTAATTCTTTAAGGTTTTTCTTTGATGAATTATTGTCCGAGTGCCCAAAAAGGGTTATGTTTGTCGCGCGTATGTGCGATATATGTATATTATATACGTATATCCACGACGGCTCTGTGGCGAGGTAGTTACTAATAATTTTAATTCACTCCAGAAATAAATTGTATTTTTTATCAGAGAAGAACAAGCAAATCCAGATGGAATACGTGGTAGAGCCACGCTGCAGACATATTAAGGTTGTAGCACGAACGGGTGGGCTCGACCGGGGAAGAACCACGCTCTTACAGAATAGCAGCTCAGTGCTGGTGTGTTTTGTATGGTGAGTGTAGAGAACCGAAGACCATTTGTACCGGAAACGAGCCATTCTATGTTAGTCCTTAAGGGTGAAAACGCGTCTGCATTTTGATACTTAATCGAGGATAAATGTTTGTCTATGGGCCACAGCATCCACTTACCATCAGGTGGACTGTGTGTTCGTTTGTTACCCTTATTCTCCAAAAAATAATTAATAGTTTAACCTCACGTAACCACCAAATCCAATGACGTATGTATATTTGTCAAAATTATGAATGTAGAAACGTGCTCTATATGAGTATAATAAACGGGTACTATTGTGAATACGAAACATTTTAATTTTTAACATTGTAACTTAACTAACCTTACCGCTATCATTACTTGATTACTGTACGATATAGTTAAATTAATTTGGAATACAAGGTTAGTTTAATACGTGCTTATTAAAAAAACTGGGTCGCCTCGAATCGTGTAAAATAACTTAGTGCGAGTCATAATTTACGGGACATATGTAAATTACTGCCGCGCCCTCTAGTGTCGTAGAAGAGTACTTACGAATTCTAGGATATAATAATTTCAAAATAAATTTTTTATTATATATAATTATTAAGATTTGATTCTGTAAGTGTGTACGTAATGGTCACGCAATATGGGTGCTAATTATTTTTTCTTAAAAAATGCTAGCAACATTATGATCATTACTAATATTCCCTTAAGCCAGTCTTTAAGGAAAATTAGTAATACTTGTGTTAGGAGTACTTCACAACAGTAATTGAATCGCGGATTCGAACCCGCACGACCTTTGAGTTCGCGGTCCGCACCAGCTACTGTCGCCTGCATAACATTTAAAAGGATGTGAACTAAACGAAAATAATTTGTCTTGCTTATTAGTAATTTTATTTTAAACGAACTTTGCCTAGATTCTATGTGATCGAAGTCGCCGTTACCATTGACGAGCATGTGATTAAACTACGCCGTACAATATAATTAAAAAAAAAACAGCAGATATTTAATAAGTAGTATAGGTCTAGTAGTTCAAATAATGACAAGCCACTTTAAATCCTGTTATTTTGCAATTATTTTAAAAATTATTTGTGCTGTAGAAAACGTTAGTTTATAACAAAATTGAAGATCTATTTATTTTCACTAAAAACGTTTTACCTCCTTATCTTTCACACCCATAGTT
>DWHP01002724.1:0-14129 GCA_018247895.1 Parnassius honrathi
TATATATATATATATATACTTCTAGCCAAAGCTATTTTAAATCATAAAACGAGTCGCATCTTGATGACAGCGGTGGGATGCGTTGGGTAAGTGTAACGTTACCCGATTGAAGTATTTGTTGCTGCATCGCTAAAAATTGTTCAAATTGTTTAATTATGTAGCGCTAGATTTCTTATTGAGTATAGTTTTCACGTGATTAAATCATCGTAAATGCCAGGAATTTCATGGCGTTTATAGCTATTTTACACTTCGACAAGTACAGTAGCAAGTTTAGTTACAGGGCGATTGACAGTAAACGGTTAAGTAGACATTAGCCATCAAATGTCTTCGTGGTGAGTTAAGTTAAAAAAGTACAACTTTATATTTTGAGTGTCGAACGCGAATACGATTCGTCCTGTCAACTTATGCAATGTACTAAGCTCGCTCGTTCACACGAGCAGCGAATTTAGTTACGGGGACGCGTAGGAGGACAAACTAAAAAGCTTGGCGTGCTCAGGAGAGTGGGACAGTATTTCATGCCGGCACACCTCCTGCAACTTTACAAGGCGCAGTTTCAGCCGCACATGGAATACTGTTCCCATCTCTGGGCTGGGGTTCCCCAGTGCCAACTCCTTCCACTTAACCGCATCCAGCGCAGAGCGACTCGAACCGTCGACGACCGAGTGCTTTCCGATGTGCTCGATTCACTGGCGCTGCGAAGAGATGTTGCATCCCTTGCATTTTCTTTCGCATATACCACGGGGAGTGCTCTGAGGAATTGTTCAGATTAATCCCAGCCGCCAAATTTCGTGAACGCGCTACGCGGCAAATGTCCCGATACCATCCACACCATCTGGATGCTTGACGGACCGATACGACCTGGGGACTTACAAGAAAAGAACTTACTCCTTTCAAAAGGGCCGGCAACGCACCTGCAATTTCCCTGGTGTTGCGTTTGATCATGGGCGGTGGTATTCACTTAACATCAGGTGAGCCGCGTGCTCTTTTGGCCCCTTTTCTACATAAAAAAGAAAGGATTAAACAAGTAAGTGAAATAAAAGCTTTAACGTAAGGAAAAATAAGTAGGCAGTACTTTTTAAATGAACGATAGCAGGAGAGATAGAGGAACAACGTTTTAAGGAGGCAAGGAGTGCGCTTTGACTAATTTTCCAACTTTTCAATAGATTGCGCACTTCTAAGGTGCAGCGGTAGGGAGTTTTAAAACCAAACAGCTTCAATAGAAAAGGATTTAGTATAGAGAAGTGTTAAGGAACGGCAGTATTTTGTTAGAGCAAAGAGAGCAACAATGAGTGTCGCTAAGAAACTCAAACCATAATATGAGGTAAGCAGGAGAAATGGGATTGAATATAACACAGCATAAAAGAGAAAAAATGTGAGTTTTCTTGCGACGACGGATCGGAGGGCACTTAAGATTTTAGTGAAATTTGGAAACATGGTCATATTTTATAAGTCCAAATATGAACCTTATACAAAGATTTTGAATTCGCTAAATTTAAGCAACTCCTTATTTAAATTGAGATAACACGTGTCAGCATAATCGAGAATCGGTAAAGGGAGTGATTGTGCAAGCACAATTTTGGTTGATGTCGGTAGGAAATTGCTTAATCTACGAGATCCTACGAGATCATATCAAGAGATCCGACCGACGCAATCTCCCTCCTACTTACCTCGCTTACCTTCGGACCCCAAGATAAAAATTGTCAAAAGTAACACTTAGATAACACTGAAATACCAGGCAGAGAAGGAAAATGTATAAGATTAACCAATTTTGACTGAATATTATTATTGCTTCTGTTTTTGATGGATTTACTTTAAGACTCCAGTACTCCAGTCTACAATTAAGTCAAGATATTTGTTTAATAAGTCTATAGTCTTTGATAAATCTACCAACTTGGTATGCACATATACTTGGAGATCAACTGCATATAGGTGTTAGCGAGAAGAAAATTGAAGCGTAATCGAATTTATGAAGATTGAAAAGAGGAGAGGAGACAAAACGGCACCTTGAGGCAAACTGGCATTAATCGTACACAAATTAGAGAACGAGTCATCAACCACCTGTCCTTTGGTGGCAACCAAACAAGTAACTATGAAACCGGTCAATCGCTTTAGGAGATATGTTAAGAAAAGCTAAGATAGCTAACAGGAGATCGAAATTGACATTGTTAAATGCATTCCTAAAGTCAAGTTAAGTCAAAATCGTTACGTAGTGTTTATCCATACCAAGACGAATATTTTGACTATGGCAGTAGTCGTACTATGACAAACATGGAAGCCGTATTGGAGAGGATTGAAAATACTTCACCTAGGTATCATAGCGTACTATATAATTGGTGATTTCGTAGCTCATGGTAGCTTATAATTAGCCTAATTGTAAGAGTTCATATCTCGCAAGGGTTTAAATTATTTTTAGTTACTATTTTTGTATTTTTTTTGTAGAAGAGGGTGCAAACGAGCACGCGGCCTACCTGATGGTAAGTGTCTACCGCTGCCCATAAACAATCGCAACACCAAGGGAATTGCAGATGCGTTGCTGGCCTTTTAGAAAGGAGAAAGCTGTTTTCTTGAAGGTGCCTAAGTCGTATCGGTCCAGAAAAATCGCCGGTAGTAAACAATTCCAAAGAAAAGTTGTAAAAGGAAGAAAACTCCTAGTAAAACGCACAGTGGGGGACCGCCAAGCATACAGATGTTAATGATGGTACCGTGAATTTTGACGCGTTGTTAGTTTGTGAAATTTTTCGGCTGGAATTATTCCGAACAATTTCTCAGAACACTCCCCGTGGTAGATGCGATAGAAAACGTAAAGGGTTGCAATGCATTTTAAGTAATCGGAGCCACACGTCTCACATATAGGCAAAAATAAATAATTATTTGTTGAGTTACGTAAATTTTACGTCGCCTTGCGTGCTTTTTAATCGTGAGGTCAAATATTTAATAGAAAAATGTTGAACTACCGTATTTAAAAATAAATTGTTTACATTTAGAAAACTCCTGGTAAAACGCACAGTGGGGGATCGCCAAGCATATAGATAGATGGTAATGATGGTATCGTGAATATTGACGCGTTGTTAGTTTGTGAAATTTGGCGGCTGGAATTATTCCGAACAATTTCTCAGAACACTCCCCGTGGAAGATGCGATAGAAAACATAAAGGGTTGCAATGTGTTTTAAGTAATCTGACCCACACGTCCCACATATAGGCAAAAATAAATAATTATTTGTTGAGTTACGTACATTTTAGTTGCATTGCGTGCTTTTTAATCATGAGGTCAAACTACCATATTTTGAACTATCATGTTTAAAAATAAATTGTTTACATATAGTACCAAAACTCTCACAAAGAACGGAAACTTTTTTTCAATTATTTACTAAGAGCCTGTCCAGATGACGCGTTTTACGCGCGAGTCGACTCGCGCGTAGATACTCGTGCGTTCCCGAGATACTAGAGCTACATATTCCGTTCAGATGATGACGCGCATTCCCTCACTCGCGCGTCAAACGCTGGTAATGAGTGAGACTCTCGACTCGCGCATTCTATGTGCCAGCGCCTCGCGAGGCGAGATACCCGGGCGCCATTACTGCGTCCAGTACGACAAGCAAATCCGTAGCGAGTGGACGTATTACAAAATGGATATTATCCCGTACCACATAATTTTGACATTGAGTTAAATCTTCTTGAATAATCTCCAGTAGATCATAACATAAACGATGTTACTGACATTCGAAAGTAGTTAAAAAATTTACGCTGTGTTCTCTGAGCTTTGGGTATAATGTTATGAACATACTATGCGTCATTCTATCACATAGAATTGGATGCACGTTAAATCGTCAACTTTCTCTTCGTTGACGACGGTTTTTCATCGACGGTATGCAAGCCACAACACAACCGCTGTATCCGAGTCCATTTTTATTACTGAATACCTTGCTGCGTATAAAAGTCGCGTAAAACGTGATATTTGGACGGAATATAAATTGAAAAGCGTGGGTTCACTCCCGCGTAAAACGCCTCATCTGGACAGTCTCAAATATTTAACTTAGTTTTCGCGTGCAATATGACTGGTGATTTCATAATTCCTGTTAGCTTAGAACTAAAGGCGAGAGAAGAGCGTGTGTCAACTACGACAGAGCACACGGGCTCAAATCTCGTAAAGATGTAATATTTTAGGTGTTTTTTTGGTTTTGTGTTCTAACTGATATAGCCCCACAGATCGGCGAAAATAAATTATTATTTGCGGAGTTACGTACATTTTATGGTGCCTTGCAAACTTTTTAACCGTGAGGTCGAAGATTTGTCGAAAAATGTTTTATTTACCAAAATTGTTTCATACCTTCATGAATGATTAAAATGAAAAAATAAGAGGTCCTTACATATGAAAGTGGCATTTTTTACGGGAGGAGTATAAAGTCATTTTTTTTGTAAAATATATTTAGTTAATAAAAGTACGCACCATTGTTTTTCCATGCCCTTTTGCTATTTCATAGGTAGTTCATTGATGCCTTTATTAAAAAAAAACAACGAGGTTGAGAATCAATAAATTCTTTGAAGGCAGTTTGGACTGCCGCATCGGAGTTGAAATTTTTTCCTTGTAAAAAGTTGTCCGAATTCAGGAAAAAATGGTAATCTCTTGGAGCAAGGTCCGGGGAGTACGGTGGATGTCGCAGACATTCCAATTCTAGCTCATCTAATTCCTAACCCACTCAAATATCCAAGACCAATCTTGGTTGTTTAGCACCTAGTTCTTCCTTCATGGTTTGCAATTGCTGACAATAGATATCTGCCGCAATTGTTTGGCCAGATTTTGGAAAACTGTAGTGAACGACACCGGTGATAAACCACCAAGCACTCACAAGTAACTTTTTCTGAGCCAATTTTCGTTTAGAGCTGGATTCGGCTGAGTCTCCAGGGTTCAGCCATTTCGAAGTGCACTTCCGATTATTGTACAGTATCCACTTTTCATCACAAGTAATGATTAGATTTAAAATCCCTTCATTTTTGTGCCGGGTGAGCAAAGTAAATGTACCAGCTAAATGGATTTACAAATTTGAATTTGGAATTCTTAACCAAAGAGGAAATATTTCTGATCAAATTGGTCAGTACGACAATGAAAAAATTTCGTGTAAGGACCCAATATTAATATGTGTATTTTACATTTATGTACATAACTAGTTTCTTAGTGTTAGGTAAGTAAGGGAATGTGGGTGGAATTTGTTACTTTCATAATGTTTTATTTTTACCTACAAATTTACGTGTAGAACATCTATTCAGATTGTTTTGATTGATTGTATTGTTTGTTTGATTGTAGAACATGTATTCAGAGTTACTAATTTTTCTAATTCCGAGCAAATTTCGGTCACCCAAAAACTATAATATTAAACACCACAGATTACTAAGCGGATGCTACGCATCAGACGGGAATCTTAGAACAATCAATACGAACACGGTACTGTAATTTGACATTTATTTACTTTTACACTTTTTAAACCTAAGGCCTCGTAGGCCATTGATAAAGCCTATTTTTGTTCTCACGGCTAATTATCATTCAAAACTTAAAATTACATTTATAATTTTAAAATCTTTGACACTGAATTTGTCTTACAAAAATAAAACTACTTTAATTTTACGTACTAATGTTTTAATTTTTTAATTTCTTTTGAAAAATTTTATATAAATTATCTCAAATTTAACGCAAATTTGTTATTCAATTTTAATCCAACCACATACAATACTTTAAGAATTCTTAAAATCACATTATACCAGTTCCATATACACATTTTTGTTTTAATTTTCTATATTATTTGTATAAAAGGCTTAATGCTTCGATGAGTCGGTTAAAGCTTGCGTTGTTTGGTTTCCCTTTGTTTTTCTGAATAAGAGCTGCTCCATTGCACCAGTAGAATTAGTCATTAAAACTAACACAACTTCTGATATTATTTTTAAAGTTGAGCTTATAGCTTTTCCATCAGCATAGTGGGCTATAAAATGAAAATAAAGAACTACCTATTCACATTATGTTAGTCATTGAACCTCTAAATTTTTAGAATATAATATGCAAATATTTTAATCTTTGTGGTATAATGTTATCTGTTTTCCTTTTATTCTTATATCCTACATAATACAGCTTATTTATGTAGACATTTGTTTAAGCAAAAATAATCTTCTTTACCATTGCCTGTAACAGATCACTATTTAACTTTGGCTTTACATCTATACCCAGTGTTAGATTTAGGCCTAGCAAACCAGTAAGCGAAACATAAAATGCAGATGACATGCGGGAAAATGATGGATGCACATGGGTCAGGTACGTGTATGATGGCATTCCTAGGGAGAGGCCTATGTTCAGAAATGGACTTTTGAAGAGGCTGTAATGATGAAGATGCTTGGATATTAGAATGAGCCGATAGCCGTAATACACTCTCCATCATCAGTCTGCGAGATTTTCGGTTGTGCTAATATACATGTATTACCTGCGGCAGTACGTTGAACTATTCATTAGTAAGCAGGGCTTAATTTATTCAGGTGATGTTTGAGTTTGGTTAACAGTTTGATGTATTCCCCCATATTTTAAATTAAAATATAAGTCAGAATAGAATAATTATATTTAGATCATAAAAATTAACAAATTGTGATGTGTATGCCACGGTTCTGCAACAGTCATGCTAAGCAATAACTGCAGTTTTTCACTTGAAAAACAAAGTTAATGTTGGCTATTTTGACTTTACCTTAAAGCTGTAGCTGTTCACGTAAAAAAGATATTAGATCAAAAATTTTATTTACACGAAAAAAGACATAAAATTGTTAATAATAATGTATTTTCATATATTGGTAAGCTGACCCTCATTTTTTTCAGTTTCTGATGAATATATTCATCATTTATATTATTTTTCTGCATGTTTACGGTCAGATGTATAAATATCTAAATGTCATCTTATTAAGATGTTCTCCGACTCCATGTTTTTCACGAAAATTATTTCTAAGACTGTTTGAGGACCAAATATGATGATTTTAATCTCTTAGCCTGTTATCATAATTGTGTCATCTAAAATGAATACAGACAGTTAATAAGAAATCAAAATTTAAAAAATATTTTAATACTGATTTTAATACTGAAGTTTTATTTTCATTCAATTATCTTACAAGTATTATCCTTAGCCAACACTTGTTTTTTTTAAGTATCTTCCTTAAACCTATTAATAGCTGACGGGAATAATGTTCCCTGAGCTAATACCAGAGCCACAGAAATTAATCCGGTTTGTATTGCCTGCTTCATTTTCAATTTATCTAATATATTTTTTTATA
Source organism: Parnassius honrathi (assembly GCA_018247895.1). Taxonomy (NCBI): domain Eukaryota; kingdom Metazoa; phylum Arthropoda; class Insecta; order Lepidoptera; family Papilionidae; genus Parnassius; species Parnassius honrathi. Next base: position 7,298 of record DWHP01002724.1, read on the forward strand.
ATAAGTGCAGATATAGCTCCTTGATAAAAATAAAGTGTTCATGACACACAAAGAACTTTTGCAGCTCCTCTGAACTGAGCTGCTTCAATCTAGCACAATTTACGTTTTACACACACTACAGTCTTATATAAGTAGTTAAGCCTCCGGAGTGAAGCATACGCTGCAAACATTTTTCGGCTCACTGCGTCAATTTGGGGAGTCCAAGAAAGACTAGAATCCAAAATTATACCTAAATTTTTAACTACTTCATTATATGGGATAGAGATACCATTAAATACAACTGGTTGAAGTTGACATTTTTTAATTTTGGAAATAGTTCTTGCATTCCCAATAATTATAGCTTGCGATTTTGAAGGGTTCACCGTCAACCCATAAGATCGTGTCCAGTCGAAAATGAAAGCCAGATCCTTGTTGATACATTCTTGTTTATTACGATTACTAATCGTAAGGTCCCTGGTCGGGCCAAAATCAGTCATTGGGTTTTTCTGTCAAGAAATTTTCAGTAGCAGCACATAGCCAGAAAGTAGGCAGTGTTTAAGCCCCGTGCCTCGGAAAGAACGTGAAGCTGCTGGTCCTTCACCTGATATTTCTCCGGTCGTGTCGGATTACCGTCACATCGGATTGTGAGAGTGAGGGAATAGAGAATGCACCTACGCTTGCGCATACACTCTAGCACTGTAATCCAGTCCCGCGCAGGTATTTGAAACCCAAAAAATTGTCGTTGATGTAGTCTTCTAATAGTGCTTTTTGTAAAGAAAGTATGTCATCATATGTGTGTCTCATCAGTCAGCATATTTTTCAAATTGTGACTGATGAGAACCCTATTTTAGTGCAATTTGATATTCAGTCGAGGATCGACACATCTACACATTAAATTACTTTGATGGACTCTATGTTTATTATTTACCTAATATTCGCCACCTACGTCAATTTTTCATCGTTCCGAAAAATTCGCTAGCCTCTCCGTATTTTACGGAAGACCTTTGGAGATTTTACGCAGAAGTTGCATGAATTTAATTCCTTCTTTCCACCATACGACATCTAGACTCGACCAATCTCCGCCCCTTCGTTGTCGATTTGTTACCACGCATTCGAAATAAATGGTTTGCTTCGTATTTCGTATTTCGTAAAGCCAGTGGAATTGAATAAAACTATATGTTCGGATTTTATCGCGTATAATAACTTATTTAAACTTATTTTTGATTTCCAATGTTTCGAGCGATTTACAGCACTAATGGTCACGGGAGACTGAGATGTTTGACGTCCCAATGTCATAGTTAGCCCGGCTACCTTCAATTTTTGCGTTTTGATTTTTGGTCCGATCTACGCAGAACGAGCTTACAGTATCTTGAAGTCTTTTGCAGTAGTATGCTTGGGTTTGGGTTTAATTTTGTTAATTATAGGATCCCAAGCAGATGGCAGCTCCCATCACTCTTCTCTATTGAAATTAGGATGATTTTTAATTTCAATAACCTCGCGTATCATCCTTGGTAGAAATCGGTGTTTTTTGCTAGGATCATATTATTACTATTATTTTTCCGACGCTCCGGGAAGCCTGCAGTCTGTGAACATGTTCAAGATCGTTCCCTATATGTATAATCTAACGACACCTCATGCCAAATAAATTAACATACGTACATATATGCATATATACTCTCCATCAACTTTACCCCCTTCTTTGGCAGTCGAGTTAAAAATAAGGATCGTAATATAGTTTATTTATTTTTACATCATACTCTAGTTAAAACCTTAGGTAATGTTTCAAAACAAAACCCGAAGCTAATAAATATAAAGTCACCCAGAATAACCGCCACTACTCATAACAACTTGTAATTCACTACATATTAACCTAACATATTTGAGTACGTAAGATGTTATCGAATATTTCCATCAAATTACTGAGAACCCTTGACTTGGTAAACGCGATTTTAATGAAAGGAATTTAGAATCGACTTCATTTATTTTTCGTGATAATATCAATTCAATTTTTTGATCGTTATAACATTGCGTCTATGTTTGTCAATCATTGATTTTATTTTTTATTTGTTCCTTTTTTTAAGTTAGAACATATTTTTTCTCCTCTCATTTCTGAGAGGGTTTTAGGGTAAGGAAATGTCCGCCGCGTTGCCTCATTGTTTGTTCTTGAGTTTCACATGTCTTAAACATATTTTTTAATTTTTTTTCACAATGTTTTCTAAAAACTGGATCGAATCCGGGTTGCTCGCGTGCTGTCAAATTTACAGCGAGCGCTTACACCCTGAACATTCACGGCTCACTGGGTTTTAGCAACCCTTAACATACTATATTACATATTTGAAACATTCTTATCCTTGTTTATTACAGCGATTTCATAGCAGTAAACCAAAGATTTTTATACATATATAGTCTATACCAATTCTACACTCTGCATAATTACTGATTCATTCGTAGAATGAACATTCATTCGTAGTTGCAGGTTTTTGAATCCGAAAAACGAAACTGAAATGAAAAAACTCTGTCAGGAAGGATTACTATCTGACCTTATTTCAAGATGAGAGAGTTCGAATGAAACCATCTTTGTGTTCAATACGAATTGCCAAAAACTATACACACTACATGCACGCGCTGAATTCATTGCACAAGATTAAAAAAACGATGGGTCTTAGAGATAACATGCTGTTTTAATAAAGCATATTTTTATGACAGTATTACAAGTTTAACTTCTACTATTATTTTGAATAAAACTTGTTACAGATTTTATCTCGCTTAATTTCATCATCATCATTATCATTACAGAACTTCGTAAGTCCACTGTTGAACATAGGTCTCCCCAAGGAATACCACAAAACACAGTCCTGAGCTACCTGCATGTCTTACTAGGACGTCACTCTTCATCGTCATCATTACAGCCCCTCACAAGTCCACTGCTGAACACACTGACACTGAGGCCTCCCCCAAGATTTGCCAAAAAGCACGGTCCTGAGCCACCTGCATTCATTTACTTTGTACATGTCTTACCAGGTCGTCACTCCATCTAGTGGGGGATCGCCCCACACTTTGCCTACCGGTATAAGGCTGCCACTCGGGAATCTTTTTTCCCCAACAGTTGTCGATTCTTCGAGATATATGGGCGACCCATTGCCTGATTTGATTAAAGATTAATTCTGATATTTACAAAACCCAAATGCGTAAAAAAATCGTTTAATTTATTTAATGTAATTCCCAAAGTTTCGTGTGCTTTCCAGCATCCATGGTCCCGGGGGACTGAGGTTATTAACGCCACGATGCTAGAGTTAACCCGGAGTACCTACAGCTTTTTACTTGGGTTTTTACGTTTTCGCTGAGTCACCTTTATTAACAACTTTTTACTTGCTTGATTTAAGATCTTAGCCTTTCCCCGAATGTCCTCTCAGTCCTCCGTGACCATTGATGTTGGAAAACACCCGAAACCTCAGCACTTAAAATAAATTGAACGTGATAAAATTCGTAAAAATAGTTTTGTTTAATGTGTAGTGTTCGCGTAAATATAAGAAATCATTACACACTACTATTTACTTTTACATAAGAGCATCACGAAAACTTGGACGAGGATAGATACAAAATTCCTACAAAAATAATTCTTTTTTCTATTATATATTAGAATTACACTTGGCAGAAAGATTGATGACTGCAGTTACTTATTGTACTTTATAGAGCTGTGCCGCAGGTATTGCTGTCTTAGCATGAATGGTTCTCAGCTCGACCGTGGAAGGACCACGCTCTCACAGAATAACGGCGTAAAATAGCAGCATGATGCTGCTGTGTATTGTATGGTGAGTGTAGAGAATCAGAGATCCTTATTAATTTTAATGAGGCATCTTATCTTAGTCCTCAGGGGTGAAAACGCATCCGTATTTCGTTTCTTATGCGAAGATAGAAATGAGGATATGGTGACAAATGAGTTCATAGTCCACCTGATGGTAAGTGGTTACGTCAGCCCATAGACATCTTCATCTCTCCTCAATCAAGAATCAAAATGCAGATGCATGAAGACTAAGATGTCTGTGAAAATTAATGCCTCGTATCCAGTAAAAAGAGTACTCGTTTGCCTACATACGGAACACAACAGCATTAAGCTGCTATTTTACGCTGGTATTCTGTTCCTCCCCGGTCACAATATAGCTACACACTACTGTACTATTGACTAATTATTATTATTAACTGACTGACTAACTATACACTGCTGTCCATATACAAAATGCAGATGCGATATCACAACAAGACTTAAGCCTTGTATTCAGTAAAAAAGTATCCTATTGTTCACACTCAACATACGAAACACAGCAGAATTCATTTGCTATTTCACTGTGGTATTTTGCGATAGGGTGGTCTATCGCCGATCGGGACTGTATTCATAATATAGCTGCAACATGGCTCTACCATGTATATGGACTATGGTATTTGTAGTTAAATATAAATTTCTACAACCACAAAAAATATATATCGCAGGTAATTCGAGCCAGCGAAATTCTCCACGGTTAACAGCGTAACACGAACTTTTCTAAGAAACTTGCTTTGTTTCCGCTATAATCGATTTTTAATGTGCTTCGTCGTTCACTTTTCGCGCTGTTAATATATAAGAAAAATATGAGGCTGCAAATTGAAGTCGAAATTTTAGCTCGTAATACTTTCACGGTAATAGTTTACTTCTACACCTATTAAAGTTTCTAAAGCTTTGTTATTACTGTATTTTATTAGTGATATATTTCGTATCAGGTCATTCAGCGTGTTATAGAGAGACCTACATTAGGAGATCATGTTTTTTTTATATCAGAGGAGGCAAACGAGCATATGATTGCTATCGCCCATAAACAACCGTAACACCAGTTATGTTGCCGACCTTTTAAAAAAGAGTAGACTCGTTTCTTTAAGTACCTAAGTCCCTAATCTGCCCGATAGGCTCGAAATATGGATATTCACAGTACAACCAGAGCAAGCGGTATAGTCCAATGAATCAGTAAGTTCAGTTAAAGTAGTTTTATTCATCGAAAAGTGTTTGCGTTAATAGAAGAAATCATTATTTTCCCATTATGATCAGTAAGCTAAGTTGCTATGGGCAAGTCATATGACTCGACAAACCGACAACTGATGGGAAAGAAAAATTCTACAACGGCAGCTTTGTACTGGCAAACGGAGTTTAGAACAGCCTCCCACCAATTGTGAACCTGTCAGGGTTGTAATGTTTATGATGATAATATTTACTTTCTTTTTCTCTTCTACTCTGCTTTTTTCTGCTTAGGATTCTATTTGCACTACTAGTTACGGACTTATTTAAGTTGTCGAGCTGATCACCCCCTAATATATTACGGTTTGATAGATAATTAAGACTACATAATGAAGAACCGATAATAAGAACCTTAGTACCGATCGAAGTCAACGCACCTGTATTTAGATTCTTCATCTACTATAAACGTAGGTTTCTACGATACACATCACTCACTTACTATCGGATATATTGTCTACAGGTTTATCACAAAGGTTAAAAAAATCGATCGTTAAAAAAAGGGTTAAAAAGTTGCGTTAAAAGGTTGGGTTCTACTCGTTTAAATAACAAATCCTAGGCCTTCTTTGCTCAAAGCTGGTTGCACATATTAAATGGCTGCGACTACCAGTTATCGCTAGGGCGACTTTAAGTTCGTTGAACATCCTCATATTATTATTAATCTGGTGGAGCCATGCTGCTATTTTGAGTGTATCACAAAAGTATGCCTTTTCAAGAGAAGGATCGCGCTCTCTCACAGCTTACAGATCGTCACAAGTTCACTACTGAACGTAAGGCTCCCCTAGGAATAACACAAAGCACGGTTCTGAGTCATTTGCATCCATCGACTTTCTCTCAAACAATATCAGCATTAAACAGCTATAGTTTAAATTCTTTTGCGCCACGACTAACCAACATTTAACATCTCTTTTTCCATCCAAAACATATAAATTTTTCGTCTTTACCGTTATTAGCTAATAAAAAACCTTGATCCTATCGCGCTAATAGTCAGAAACTGATGAAGTCACTACGTGAATGAGGAATGGTCGTGTTATGAACGAATTAAATTAGTGCAATTTATAACTGGTGTATCGTATGACATAGTGTCGTTAGGAAATAGAAAAGACACTTTAAACTAAGTAAATTCTTTATAGTATTAAAGTCTGCAACCGTATGATATTAAAGTGAAAAGTTTTGTAATTCCTGAAACTATGAAACATGTAACCGAAATTAAATGACGCCAACGCAAACTTAAACTTATTTCTAGAATTTATGATTCTCGTATTTCCTTAAACAATAACAGACAAACGAACGTGCAGTATATAAAACGAAAAATGTTTGCTGTGTCAACTTTTTTTAAAAAAAACTCATGTAACAACAGAACTTACAGTCAGTGATAAGTGGATATACATAGCCACCGAGACCTTGATTGTTAAAATCCAGATGCGTTGTTACCCTGCCGACTTAAATAGAATACCTCACAGCCTGTAGCTATACTGGCTCTCCATAACCTTCAGACCTGAACACAGCAGTGCAGGCGGCAAAAATACGTAAGATGGTGTTAACTTACCAGACGAACACGGCAGCAAAGTAGCCGCCTCGGACACTTTGCTATTCTTTTTTTAAATAAAGTAAGCGTAGCAAATAAACACAGAGTTCACATTGTGGTCACTGAGTGCTCTGGCCCATAGATACCTACATCTATTCTCGATTAAGAATCAAAAGTTAGTTTTGGCGGGTATTTGTCCATCGACGGATTGTTGCTCCTGTTTTTTTTTGTTTAAATAATGGTTTAGAGTGAATGTTCATATGTAAAATTTATGTGATTTTGTG
>DWHP01002725.1:0-14129 GCA_018247895.1 Parnassius honrathi
AATAAATAATGAGTTGAAAGAGAGTTTAAAATAATACTCATTTAAAATAAGTCAAGAGATATAATTCTTAGCTACGATAGGGTCAATTTGGTGTTAACAAAAGTTAAAGTGGGCTTTCCGGGCCATTCGTTTAAAAGGTCGTTTTATTCAGGTAATTTTGTTGAACATTCCGCACGGTGTCATCAAGGTGATTGCCTTTTTCATTCGTTTAGTTGTTTAGCGCTTTTTTATTCGTATAAATGTTTTCAATACCTGTATTATGTTCATTTTAACTCATTTTTTATTATAAGAATTATTGCTTCTTGTTTGTAAACTGCTAAAAACCTGAACGGAAAACGCAAGCTGAAATAATTTTTATTTCATTAATGCACATGGTATTCTTCTTCTGCGAATTAATTCACATAGTCTTCTTCTTTTACGAATATAGTATTTACGGATTTAATTACAACATTTCAAGCTTAATACTTTCCATCGCATGCCATATTATCACGTAATTAAGATGAGGTGAGAATATGCCTAGGCTCTACGTAGTTTGAATAACCCAAAACCGATGGAGAAAATGTTTATGCACTACCAGATATAGTCCCGTGGGTGTCGTAACAGGCGACGAGCTGAAACAAACCGAGAAATAGGCAGCAGCAGTTTCCTAATAACAACTAGAGATAGAAAACTGCGGCAGCCAACTTGCTTAGGGTGACAGCTATTGCAAATGTCTTCCAAATGAGACTATGGGAGAGACCCAATGCTTGGCAGTGGAGTTTTATAGGCTCCAATAACTTATATCTAAATCTATAGTAAATCCCTCCCAATCCAACTTTCTTACCACTGTTTTTTTTTGTCTAAGATGAAAATAAAATTATTATTTCAAAGACAATTTGGAAACCAAAAGGTGAAAATAAAATCGTACTACTGTATTTATCTTTCGATTGGTTATACGGGCACTATATGCAGGTCTAAAAATGATATTTATAAAAATAATATTAAAACGATGAAGAATTTTACGTTAAAGACCGATCAGGCACAAAAAACCCTTTACTACGTCATTATTCACGAAGCTCGTTTTAAAATATACATTTATATTTTATTAAAAAGGACCGAGACAATTTAATACCATTTAAAGTCCAAAAGAGACATGATAGATAGCCGTGGCAGCACGGTGACTAGGAGTTCGCTGTATATTTCACAGTACACGAGCCCGGATTCGAGCGTGGTGCACATTTCCTTTTCAAAGCCCTTTATTTTATTTTTTAGTTTTGAAGTTGTTTTTTTCTAATCAATACCGATTTTACTGCACAACACAGTATTACAAGGTAAACGACGAGAATTTCATCTAAACAGCTACAATAAAACTGCATTCTGAATGTTTCTATCATTTTGAGTGGAATTTTTTTTCATATCATATAATATGTATGTTTGTAAAACATCACGTGTCAATGAAAAAGTAGAATATCACCTTGGCAGCAACTAAATTAATAACTATCAAAACTAATTATAAAGTCATCGCTACCTGTCGAATATCTATAATCACCAATGAATATAGGCTTCCCTATTGATGATCTCATGCCCCATTGATTATAACATATTTGCCACAGTTGCTACACTTTTTAGGCAGACTGGCAACCACACTTTTACTTTCTTACCAATAACCTGTTGGTTTCCCTATGTCGCCACAACGAAATAATATGGAATAGTGGACGCCGAATTCTAGGCATTCAATAACATTAGTATGCAGCAATATAGGAAATATTATAATATTTTTATTATTAAGAATTGTGGTAGTAAGAGAGGACAGAAAAACTTTTCCTTTAAGGAAAGAAAAAGAACCGATAATTGAACGAAGCCTTATTTTATATCTGTAAATGTCCTTTACCGAACCTACTTCTTGATTATCAGCTCGGGGATGACAATAAAATTTGCGAAAGCATTAGATAACGAAGCTGAAGTTTTCTAACATTTCAGTAAATCCTTTCCAAAGTAATCAAATGAAAAGTTTAACTCTGGAATCTTTGTTGGTCCATTGATTAACGAAAAATAATGAATCTAGTTTTTAAAAATTAATGTTTGTTTATATAATAAAGATATTAAAATTTAATTCGCAACCATCCGCTCAATTAAATACAGTGATGTGTCTTACCTGGATTGATTAGCACCTCCCACCCTCCCTCAATTGCATGCACTAATTCCGTCACCCCTATTCCCAGCACCACTACTCCCAACACCACTAATCCCGGCGCCACTACTTCCAACAGCGGTGTTGGAAGTAGTGGCGCCGGGATTCCAAGAAAAACACACCATCGACGATAATACGATACGTGTTTCGCCTCTACACAAGGCATCCTCAGGAGATATAGACTCTACGGCGTCTGACCGCTAACTTAGCGGTCACTTACTCACGGTACTTAGCGGTCAGCTGCCGTAGAGTCTATTTTGGCATTAAATTTTAATATCTTTATTATAATGAATTTCCGCAAAGTAACGCCTGATTCTAATAATTATGTTTGTTTATATTTCATTCGCTGCTATACCGTTGCATCTGATTGCGGTAAAACTTAGTTAAAATATTGCATGTTTTCCCGCGGTGGTTATAGGCATAGTACAATAAGCACAAACTTACGGTAGGCGAAGCGCGTATCGTACCGACAAATTTATTTGAATGTTGTAAATATCATTCAACTTTATTGAATTCATTATCATTCCCAATAAAATAATATAATCCTTTCAAATTTAAAACCATATTTTTTGCAAATATTTTTTCTGCGGCTGCAACGCGCCGGATACCAGCTAGTAATTTATAAAACTGCTTACTCATACTGAAAACAAAATCTTTTATTTTAATGCCAAATTTGCGATTTGTTCTCAATGAAAAAAGAGACATAATCGATGTATGATATTGGCCGCTACGTGACGCAGTAGCAGTAGTAGTAGTAATTGTTCCGGATCTGGACGTTTGTCCTTTTGAAATATATGTATGTAGCAAGTCCCCACTATACAAGGAGCAAATCCTAGTGTGAAGGTAACGTTTGCAAAAAAAAAAATGTATATTTTAAAATAAATTCGAACTTCATATTATGAAAATACTAAGCTACTCACTACATTGTCTTAAAGCTGCTTGCGGAAGTTGAACGGCTTTGTCTTTGTTTCGTAGATTTTGCCTACAGTTCACACAAATCGTGTGATTTAAGCGGATATTAAATACAGTTCAACGGTTTCAAATGTTCATTATAATGCTGTTAGCAATTTCAAAGGTAAACATTTTCTCATCTCACTACTGTTTTCATTTTTAGCAAATATTATTTTATGGGGCCTACGCAGCATATCCGCCACGTGGGGACAAGGACGGGCTATGTCGGACTTGCACCGACTAAAACCGCATGGAGTTCCATTTTCGTAGCATACTGGCAGAGCCTTGGAAACGCCTTCACTCACATCATCGGTGCCATCAGCGCCGGCTGCCCTTCGGCATCCCTCTTCGGATCCCCCGAAAAGGGATGCTCTAGGATGGCCGGCAACCTCCGCCGTCTCCTCTCACTTTTCATTCTCCCACCGCCACTAACCCAGATTCAACTACGGATGGTGGGGAGGGCGGCACCTCGCAATACCGATACTCCTATCCACCCGCAGCCTCACCACAACCGCATTGATGGTGAGGCTCCGTTTGTGTCGCGGTGGATAGGACTAGTGGTGCATCGTCGTGCCAATACTCTTCTTCCTCCGCGACTCCATCTCCGCTGCAGCGGTAGAGAAAAGAACACCCCTCTCGCCTCAACCCACCAACGCACATCCAAAGTGAGCTCACTAAGCTCGTAGTGGCCAGCTAAGGCCAGCCCTTCACCTCAGGCGAGCCATGGGGTTTCCTCATTGCTCACTGCGGGTGACCAAGCAGCGGCTACTAAGTCCCCCGCCACGACAAGGCAGAAACCGGTTCTTCTAGGAGAACATTTGAGTTGTAACACACTGGTTTTGATCCTGCCACCTGCCACTGCTGTGTTCCGATATGAAGTAGAGGAGAGCAAGTATATTAAAAGAATGTGAGGCATTTTATCATAGTTTTCAGGGATGTCAGTTCTTTATTTAACATGTAAGCTGAGCTCATATTAATTAGGTGATGTTGGCCTTAGCATTTAAATACATATGCTCAAATTATCGGAAATATGTTATTATTTTTAATAGATGGCCGTTAAACCCTGTCGTATTTTAACTCTGGTATAGACCAGAGATAAAATACCCAAACTAGTGAAGGAGTGTAACGTAGAAGCGAAGAAAAGTCCGGTAATGCGTCCAATCCTCTTGCAAAGCATGGTGATTACTGTAAATCCTATTAACTACAGAGTGGATCTGATCTTTCGATCTTTATCGTAGAGAGTATACTGTAAACATCAGCCTATGCAAGCAAGCTGTCGAACCAATGTCAGACTTCTGATGAGGAGTAAGAAAAAAAAATATACAAATAAAAACAAAAATAGAGAGGATATTTGATTAGTAACCGCTTTTTTATTTTTAGTCGGCTTTTATTAGAAAGATGTTGCTGCTCGTCTCCTGAATCAGTCTCCTTCTGTTGCCTCTTACGACACTCACCCGGGGTGGCATTGTATTGTGGATATTCTTGCACTACACTGTTGAAAACTAGAATCACTTATTAATGTTCCCTAATAACGTTCTCACATAAAGTGGATATAACAATAACATGATTTTACATGTGAATGTTTACACATATGATAATAACCTTAGTCAAAATAAATTACTTAAGTTTCCTATAAAGCTCATAACCTTGGATGCATTCAGTTTGAAATTACGTCCCCTCTAATTAAATAAAATATTATAAATAAACACTTGTAATGATAGATTTGGGGATGGCTGTTATTTTAAGTTTAAACTTGAAATAACAGCAATCAGCGAATCTACTTATTTGAGTTGGTTATATAAAAAGGAAACAAAACTTATTAATTTTACGTAAAAGTATGAGAAGCGATATTCAGAGAATTTAAATTTCGTGGTTTTAAGCACTTGAGAGTCAAATAAAGTCATCTCACTGCTTTGTCTCATAACTCGTAGCGTTTCAAGCATAATTAATGCAGCACTCGCCAGATTACGAAGGTCCCTTCCAGTACAGAGTTTGTTTTAAGAAAATGATAACAATTTTTCACAACAACAGTAATCGATACGCAGTTATTGATAAAGTTGTATTATATTTGATAGATATGTATTTGAAAAAGATATAATGAAAATAATCTTTGATTCTTTTGCAATGACGTTGCTAGTAGATGTGATGATTAAATTACATATAATAGCTTAACACGTATATACCGAAAAAAGTTAACGCTAGAACTCCTATGCGGCCCACTCCTGGGCGTAAGTTTTTTTTCGTTTCTGAGCGAAATAGGACAAAGACGTTTTACATGCTGCCCTAATGCATGTAACCGGATTTCACACGTCTTCGATATAATAATATATTTCATATTAATATCTATTTTTGAAATTCTTGGACGTACAGGTTCTCCACAATGTTTTCACGAGGGCTGCACCACCAAGTACGTTGTAATTCAGCACTTAAAATTGCAATCAACAATTCCATTGGTACCGACAGTGATCGTACACGAACCTTGCGTACTGTGATTCTTATGAAATAAACATAAACCTAGCTAAAGCAACCGATTAATTGTTTATAGATCTATCACCCAATTAGAGGTCGAAATCAGGACCCCAGATAATCTGGCACACGGTTGGAAAATGTCTCTTTTATTCTGTTGCGTTAAGGAATTCAGTTACACAATTCAAAATGATAAAACCTCAGGCGTTTTCCTAGTTGGCTATCAATCCTATGTATCGATTAAACGATGCGATGTCATCGCACAATGAAAAATGCCGTACGATGGTCCAACAGGTATCCTAATTGCTCGCGCGATGACGCGATGTCGCCGCGCCGTCAACGCAACTGCGCACTATGGGACCAAACGGTGCGTTCCAACTCAAAAACCGATGACTTTTTCGTTTCTTGACATTTTGAATTGAAATTTTGTTGCACGTATTCCTGAATACTTCTGCTATTAGAAATTAAAGCGTGGGATAATTTAATTTTATAGTAAAAAATGACGAAACTAAAATTTTTACATTTTAATAGAAAAATTATATTAAAAAAATACTAATTAAAATAGTTCTCACAGCAATGCTATAACCAATACTGATTCTAATTATTACAATAGATAAAAAGTATGCAACATCGTTTTTAACATACGTGTGATTGAAATGGTCACCGCAAAAAAACCTTGTGAAAATATTTTTCCAATTATTAAGTAAATTATATTAGTAAATTATATTTTTCCAAATACAAAAGTAGGGATAAAAAATCATAAGTGTACATGTGATATTTTATCCTTACTAGGTACAACTGCGTTATTTTATATTTGATAATTAAAAGAAAAGTATTTTATGGTAAACAAACAATAACATTTATATTGTTGAATCCACAAATGTCATAAATAAGTGCAAATAAATAGAATCATCAATTTATTTTTCCCTCGGTCTACATTTTTGCTTCTAGTAGTGCTATTATTTATTTTATGCTTTTAGCTAAAAATGACGCCATAATGACGGAGGCTTTTTTCCTTGTATTTCTGATTAGTTTACAAATCTAAAAAGTTTATTTATTTTACATCGGCTGCTATCGGCAACAAGGATACTTCAATTTAAAAACCAAAAACACGGAAATATTCCTTATGATATTTTTAAATAAAAAGTAATCAAAGTAATATTTCTTATAAAAGTATAACGTACTTGTAAATTAGAGATTTTGAGCAAATGTTGAGCAATCCAAGAATGTGTAATACTTATATATTTCCTTGAAAAACTCACTTCTTTGTGTTCCATTTTTGTGATAAAACACGCCGTTTCGTCCCATAGTGCGGCGTCATTTCAACAATGGCTGTTTATTGAGTTGCACAGTTTTTATACTCTCTTAAGTCTCTAATCGTCTTTAACTCGACTCACCGGTACTCTTGCGTTGCTGCGCTCGCGCGATGATGCGCGACCAATTAGGGCACTTAAAATAGATTCTTAGCTTTGATTACACAATCGTACGATCAAACCCATTATTATTAACTCTTTCTTGCGCTCGCGCGATCACTTTCAAGCTTCAATTATGACACCTAAAAGAATGCGTGTGTTCAATCCCGTCCTGCGATGAAAGCGCACCATTTGCTCGTACGATCGTTGTCAATTAAGATGACGCCTTTTTCTTGGAAAACAACTGTCATTTTTGGAAAAAGGCGGAATTATTAGTTAAAAATGTTATTTTAATGTAAATTATGTACGTATGCGGAATGTATACGAGCAACCCGAGTTTGTTTACCGCCAGCTACAATAGCATTGTTCTATGCAATTTGAAATGCCAATTTACCAGATATTGGTGGTGAAAGAGAACATCACGGAGATCTGCATGTGTGTGAAAGAAAATATTTTCGAAGACATGTTACCGTCACTGCTAAAGGCTGACCTCGCATGATCATAGGCATGCGAGGTCAGCCTTTACGCAATGGAATAGGTCTTATTGCTTCGTTATCCTTTCAGAAACGGGAGAGGCGTCCTCCCAGTGTAGTGTTTTCTGCTGTGAATTGAATTATTTATACAAGTTTTATACGAATATTTTGAATATTTCTCACAAACTGGAGCGAAAGTATATTTATTCTTACTAGGTGGTAGGAAACTTTTTTGACTAGAAGGCTGTCAGGGTACGTAAACAATTGCGAACAGTAATAAAAGTAAAACGGCGAACACTTAAATAAGGCAGTGAATAAAGTAAATCAATTACCTTAATTTCAGTCGCAACTTGGTTTCGATTTTGTTTACTCCTTATCTCCTAATGAATTAATGCAGGCGTAAAAATATGAGAAAATATGTTACTAACATCTAAAAAAAATCGTATACTATACAATATCTACAATCTAATAAAAATTGGCAAAAGGTAACCTAATAATTCAATTTGGTAATAAACGCCCTGACTTACACTTATCTCGATTCTTAACGAAACTCACTATGTTCTATTTATACAACATTTTGTAAGAAATAGTATAATAAATTGTATATTTGAATAAAACAGATACATTTAACACGAAAAACAAAGGTTATGGTATGTTTTATTCAATACTATGTTGTCATAAATTTATTATATAAAAATTGTTTGGTGGCGGCGTTTGGGTGTGGTGTGATGCGTCGAAGAAAAGAAGCAGAAATATCTTGTGATCTTGAGCATTTGATCATCTCGTGAATGCGAGTTGTGACATATCCAGACAGAGACTGAAGTAGAGGTTTTAAGATTTGAATATCAACAAAGATTCTATAGAAAGAGAGAAGTCAATGACCATGGTAAGAACTTTAATTTGCTTCCCGGGCCGGCATCACTGCTTAAGAATGTTTTTTTTTTGTTTACCACGCACTTGGTTAAGAAAAGAATATAATTAAAACTTATTACTTCGTCATTCATCTTTATATTAATTGGTGTAAGATTAAAAAAAGCTCTCTTAGTTTTAAAACATCATTGATTTTTCAACTTAAATTCACCATAGAGTTTAAAGACACAAACACTAAGAAATCAATTTTCTTTTTAGGTATTAAATAGTGGAAATAAAAGAAGATTGCATCGCAATAATAAAGTTCTATATTATAATTGGGAAATACTTTAAAATATTTCTAAGCTACCGAGCGTGAAGTTTTAGCACTCATCATCATTATTGAAGACACTTTTTGAAGCTTCTTTATCTGATTTCTGACTTCAGCGAAAGACTGCTTCAAAACCCAATTATGGACGATCGGTATTTATTGCTTATTAAATTCTTACAATAACAAAATAATGTGATAGAAATGTATGATGATATATGGGAATAAAAACGTTAGATTTAGCAACATCCCCTAAACCAAGTCCAAGGAAATACATTTGACGGTGTGGGTCTTACTTTAACTCAATTACTTGGTATCATACATCATCATTTATTTAATACCTTACTGTAAAGAAGATGGTCCATTTCAGGGCCGGCCTAAGTACAGTATACCGTAAAAAAGCAAAAAATTAAGTGACTTGCTAAAAATAAGAATATAATTCCAATTTTTGATGATTTTACAAGATGGCGCCCTTCCAGCCATAAAATTATGTGATATGTCATGTCTGAAAAGTGACTTGAGTAATGAAATAATGTAGGTTGTAAGATTTTTTTATACCGAGCTTGTTTGCGCAGTTGTGAACTCAAGAATGCGTTTATTGTATTTCTTTTGGATTTCTTTGGCAATTTATTTTTTATTTGAACTTTGGATTAGTTATTACTTATTTGACTCGACTTTTGTTTTATGGACCTCATGATTTACGTAAGATTTTGATTTCATTAATATCGAACATCTGTAGAAAAACATTTTGAATCACCAATTACCTTTTGACAGTTGACTGCTAACAGTTGTCTAAACGACATCAAATCGCCATTAGTGTTGCAGTTTTTGGTAAGAATAAAATGTTAATACCACTGAAGTGAAGGCAAATTCGTGGATATGAATGACCAAAAGTGGTGTAATATATTATTCTAATTTATTTCCATACTTGTACAAAACCAGGCCAACGCTTCATACAAATTTGGACCGTCTCCTTTACAAAGTCTTTTCCCTTAGGAGTTTCTTGGAAAAATACTTGAGCAATGCAACGATCATGACATTACACATTAAAATCCCCACGAACGAATTTCACTGTTCCATTCAGAATATCTACTGAGATTTATTCAAATTAAATTGGAGTGAAAATCTACACGTCATCGTGTGTAGCATAGCAAACTGTGCACATGATGGCGAGTGGCTTCTGTAGCCTATATATACCTAAAATAACTATAAAATGCTAGTGTGTTCATGTAATAATGTTAGTTTTTATATGGGAGTGTCGGAGATATATACCTGCAGTCATATATATACATATATGGTGGTCAGTTGACTGACTACTGACGTACTATTGCACGACGACAAAGAAGGACTCGATGATACATAAGCATTATAATGGCAGGATTGTGGCTTGAAGTCCCAAATATAAAATTTATATAGTAGTAAGGTCAATGAAATAAAAAATGAGACTGCAAAAAAATCATTTTGATGGCGTGTAGCCTGTTTCACCGTGACCAAGATCAAGGGAAACGTGGACTCGCTAACCGATATGTCCTAAGCATATAATCTTAATAGTAATCGCGCTTTTTGTAGTAATACGACTTTCCCGTGAACTCTCACGACTTTCCCGAGGGTGTGTTTGGTAGTACATATAAATGTAGCATGCATACTCAATTCCGTATACTAGCAGAATATCACTATGATTTATGAAATTTTGGTAACTGGCATCTTAGTGGCGTGCAGCTATGATACTGTTGCGAGCCATAATTAATGCTTGTTACATTGCACTAGCGCCATCTAGTATCTGGCTTGCCTGCCTGGGTTGACGCATCAACAACCTGGGATGTAAACACCAGCGCTCTAAAAACGAAGTATAATTCCACCTCCAGGTCCTTCAAAAGAGTCCTTGGCAATCAAGGAAAAGTCAGAGCATATAGGCAGAATTAGCGAGAAACTAGTTCACCTTCCTTCTGGAACCCGTGCATTCTGGTCCCTCGCTAAGGCTGTCCAGAGGAAATTCTGTCAGCCAACTCTTCCATCTCTGCACAGGGAGGACGACTCACTGACCCTTACCGCAAAGGAGAAAGTTGATCTGCTAGGCTCTTTCTTTGCGTCCAACTCGACTCTCGATGACGGGGGGAGTACGCCGCCAACCATCACGCGGTGTGAGTGCTCCATGCTGCATGTGCAGTTCACACAGCGCTCGGTTCGCAAAGCACTCGTCTCCCTGGACATCCACAAGTCGAGTGGGCTTCACGGAATCTCCCAAATGGTGCTGAGGACATATGCTCCAGCGTTAGCACCGGTTTAAACGCGTCTTTTCTAATACTCCTACTCCCTAGGCGCAGTCCCAAAACCATGGAAGACGGCTTTCGTCCACGCGATCCCTAAAAAAGGTGACCGCTCGGACCCGTCCAACTACCAGCCTACCGCCATCACATCCTTGTATTCCAAAACAATAGAGTCCATTGTAAGCTGCCAGCACATGAGGCACCTTGAGGATCACCAGCTTATTAGTGATCGCCAATACGGTTTTCACCGTGGTCGATCAGCTGGTGATCTGGTGATCTTTCTGGTCTCCCTAACTCATAGATGGGCGGAGGCAATAGAGTCCAAGGGGGGAGGGGTCATTAGCCGTTAGTTTGGACATTGCATAGGCATTCGATCGGGTTTGGCACAAAGCGTTTCTTTCGAAGCTCCCTTCTTATGGGCTTCCCGAGAAATCGTACAATTGGATAACCAGCCTTCTTGCAGATCGGAGCGTCAAGGTCGTTGTAGACGGTGCAAGCTCTGATTACAAACCTGTTAATGCTGCGTGCCACAATGCTGCGTGCTATCGCCAACGCGAATTCTTCTGCATATCAATGATATGTTGCAAACCCGTAACATTCATTGCTATGCAGATGACAGCACTGGTGATTCTCTGTACACCGGCCGTGCCAATATTTCTCGCAAAAACGTCTCCGAGTACCGGGACAAACTTGTGTCTGAAGCCGAGTTCTTGCTGAACAAAGTCTCGGATTGGGGGCGAATAAATCTACTCCAGTTTAACCCTCAAAAGACACAAGTCTGCGCGTTAAACGCTAAAAAGAACCCCTTTGTCGTATCTTCAGCTTTAAGGCACTCCCATTGCTGCCTCAGCCGGGAGGCTCGGAATCCTCGGCGTCGACATATCGCGTGACGTGTAGTTTCATGGTCACTTGGAAGAGAAGGCTAAATTGGCCTCTAAAAAGCTTGGCGTGTTTAGCAGAGCGGGACAGCATTTCATGCCGGCACACCGCCTGCAACTTTACAAAGCGCAAGTTTGGCCGCACATGGAATACGGAATACTGTTCCCATCTCTGGGCTGGGGCTCCCCAGTACCAGCTCCTTCCACTTGACCGCATCCAGCGCAGAACGGCTCGAATCGTCGACGACCGAGAGCTTTCCGATCGGCTTGATTCACTGGCGCTGCCAAGAGATGTTGCATCTCTTTGCATTTTCTTTCGTATATACCATGGGGAGTGCTCTAAGGAATTGTTTGTCAGCCGCCAAATTTCGTGAACGCACTACGCGGCAAACGTCCCGATACCATCACAATATATATCGATATCCATCTGGATACTTGGCGGTCCATCACCGTACGTTTCACAAGAAGTTTTCTTCCGATTAGCCAAGGAGTTTCATTCCGTTTTTAGCGATACGACCTGCGGACCTTCAAGAAAACAGCTTACTCCCTTCTCTTAGGCCGGCAACGCACCTGCAATTCCCCTGGTTTTGCGTTTGATCATGGGCGGCGGTAGTCACTTAACATCAGGTGAGCCGCATGTTTGTTTGCCCCCTCTTCTATAAAAAAAAGTGTTTATGCTAGATTGCACTAGTGTACAAATTCATATAGATATAAAGAATTGTGGTGATATTAGTCAACAGAAAACTACTGCGGAGATAAACTAAATAAAAAAGCGTCCATTAACCTAAAGTATACCCAAGTGTGGCTACAAATCGAGAAATCGAGAATTAGCCCCTCAAGCGTCATAAAAATCCCACGCAGTCGCATGTGCCCAGCAAATCGCGAGCGGTCGCATGCGACCGGCCGCACCCACAGCACTTAAAACAGTTAAAACATATTTAGAGACTACCTTTCTAATAAAGAAGTTTGGCATTATCAAATCGATACACAATTTTCTATCCTCTGGTATAAACAAAATTTCATTACATAAAGATTTTATTGTATTTTAATAACAAAAAAAACATATCAAGCGAATGTCAGCAGCGTGAATATAACAATTATTTCAATATATATTTCTCAAAATTATTTACGTAAAAAGAATTACGTGAAAAGAAGAAAAAATTTTATTCACACAAAAATTTTCATTACAATTCTATAATAAAACACTATACTAAAACACTAATAAAACACTAGAAAATCCAAAAATCAACACAATAACATTCATGGTAAAATGGCATACAAAATGAACGTAGGTTTATAAATAAATATCCATTAGATAACAGTTTTTTATTGCATTAGAGGATAGAAAATTTCATATTGATTCTATAATACCAAACTTGTTCATAGAAAAGTAGTCAGTATATTTTTATGGGTTAAACTGCTGTGGGTGGGTGCGGTCTCATGAGACCGCTAGGGATTTGACGGAATATGGTTGCGGTCTCATGAGATCGCTTGACTTTTGAGAGGTTATACCATTTGCAATTCTAAATTCAACATTATGGTGTATAGTTCCCCAGTAGCGCCCAGCGAAACCAAATCTGTTTAACAAACTTAAGTATATTGTCCAAATCTCGGTTTGGCAGTTCCAGTCGATCAGGCCATAGGACGCCAACTCGAATCCGGAGTGAATGGACCACAAATTGTTGAGTCACAGGGTCTCGGGTTTGATTCTGGGAGGCTGGTGGAACTACGTTGCACTTGGATAAACGGTACGCGATGATAAATGCACTTGTGCACGATAAAAATTGCACTATGCAAGCGGTAACCACGACTAAGACTTGTGATGTTACGTGACTCGACTGCCACAGGGTACTAACAAGATCAGAATCGTGCTCCAACTGGTCGAGCGGCGGCGGCACATGTCAATAACTACTGGTCGGCCCGCGGGGCGCTTCCGGCCTTTCATACGCATACCCGTAGGCATACCCGTGCGGGATGGAAACGGAAGTGAGTCGGAAGGATATTGCCGACTAATAAACTAGCTAATACGAATACAGATGTATGTTCGTTTCGGCGCAACCATATGTAATTTGGTAATTTTAATTATACCATTGGGTGTTACAAATAAATATGTTTCTCACGTTACGTAAACGATTTAGATTTATTAACAAAAATAAAGAAAAGTTTTTGACTGATTTTCACACGTAGTTAGTTTTAATCTCATTCTTCAATTTTTGGATTATTTTATTTATATATAGATGGATTTATTTTATTTACATAGTACGACTTAGGAACCTTCAAGAAAAGAGCCTACTACTTTTAAAAGGCCGGCAACGCATCTGCAATTCCCCTGGTG